>JAQZBX010020758.1:0-32767 GCA_029593785.1 Cabassous unicinctus | reverse complement strand
AAACAAGAAAGATGATAAAATACTACTTCAAGACCTTCAAAAGATAGGCATCAAAGAAAGAGGGAGAAGGTTCTAATGAAGATAGGTGATAGCATGATTCCAAATTCCATCTGTAACCTTCAGAAGCAGGATAGGTGAGTAAATACTACCTCTAGCATTGGAAAGAGACAGATTGAAGAGTTTCCTTTTCCATCAATTCACTTGTACCAAAGGTTGGAGAGAATGAGAACTGAGATGAGACTGGGTAAATGTGGAAAACAAATGTATATTGTAACCTCTAGGCCAATCTAGAAAAAAAAACTAAAAAGAAGTAAAATTGATATGCTAAGAGAGGAGAGAAAATGAAACCACACTAAATGCTCAATTAAAACCAGAAAAGGCAAAAAAGAGGGAGAAAATAAACAACATGTGAAATGAATAGAAGATCTTACAAACATGGTAATTTTCAACCCAAATATATCAATAATCATTTTTAAACATGAATGGTTTAAATACCAATTAAAATACAGAGATTCTCAGACTGAATTTTAAAAGATTAATCTATATGTTGTCTAGCAGAAACCCCCTTGAAAGATAAAGAGTCAGATAGGTCAACAGTAAGGGATAGAGAAAGATATACCATGATAATATGAATCAAAAGAAAGACAGTGTAACTATGCTATGGTTAGACAAAAAAGAACTCAGAACAAGGAAGATTTTCAGAGATGAAGAGAGGCATTGTATAATGATATAGCGGTCAAATCTTTAAAAAGATGCAATGATCTTAAACATATATGAACCTAAAAAAGCACCAAAATTCATGAGGAAAAAATACAAAGGAGAAATAAGCAAATCCATTATTAAAGTTGGAGAATTTTACACTCCTCTGTCACTAATTGAAAGATCAAGTAGGCAGAAATTCAGTAAAACTATAGGTGATCAAAATAGTACTATTTATTAACTTGTTCTAATTGACATTTATAGAATGCACCACCCAACAACAGTAGAATACATATTCTTCTCAAGCTCGTGTAGAACATTAACCAATATACACCACATTCTGGATCATAAAACACCTTAATTTTTTTAAAAAATAGAAATCTTACAGGTATGTTCTCAAACCACAAAGTAATTAATTAAACTAGAAATCAACAACTGAAAGATAGAAAATAACAAACATATTTCTAAATAAAGCATGGATCAAAGAAGTCACAGGAGAACTTGAAAAGCATTTTGAACTAAGTGAAAACAAAAATATAACATCAAAATTTGTGGGATTTAATGAGAGTAGTGCTTAGAGGAAAATGTATAACACTAAGTGCATATGTTAGGAAAAAAGAAAGATCTAAAATCAATAACCTAAATTTCTCCTCTAAGAAACCAGATGAAGAAAAACAAATTAAGCCTAAAGCAAGCAGAAGAAAGGAAATAATATAAATTAAAACATAATTCAATTAAATTGTCTGAGAGGCTGAATAATGGTCCCCAAAGATAACCAAGTACTAATCTCTGGAATCTGTTAATTTTATCTTATCGTGTAAATGGTACTTTGCAGATGTGATTAAATTAAGAATTTTGAGATGGGGAAATTATCCTGGATTATCTGGGTGAAGCCTAAATGTAATCACAAGTGTTCTTAGAAGAGAGAAGCAAAGGGACATTTGACTAAAGAAGAAAAATAGAAGATGAGAGGATGGAAGCACGAGGTTGGAGAGATGCAAGGATGGGATCATGAGCCAAGGAATGCAGGCATTTCTTGAAGCTTGGAAAAGTCAAGGTAACAGATTCCACCCTAGATCTTCCAGAATGAACCAGCCCTGCTGACATTGGCTTTAATCCAGTGAAACTGATTTCAGACTTCTGGCCTGCAGAACTGTAAAAGAATGCATTTGTGTTATTTCAAGCCACTAAGTGAGTAATAATTTGTTACAACAGCCTCAGGAAATGAATACAAATTAGAAACAAGAAAACAATAGAGAAAAACAATATCAACAATATAATCTCTAGCCTGTCTAACCAAGAAAACAAGACATATGTTATCAATATTGAAAATGATATAGATGTCATCAATACTGATCCCAGGGACATTAAAGAAGTGAATATTCCAAACAACTCTAGGCATAAATTTTTGTAATATAAAAGAAATAGACCATTTTTTACAATAGACACAAACTACCAAAACGTACACAGGAGAAAGAGATTACCTGAATTACTTCTTTTCTATTAATAAATTGAATCAATTAAAATCATTCCACAAAATAAAGCACCAGACACAGAGTATTTCACTAGTGAATTCTACAAAGGATTGAAGAAGAAATAATACCAAAACTTTATAATCTCATAGAAAATAGTGTTCCAGAAGGAACACTAGCCAAACCACTTGATGAGGCCAGCATTACCCTAATGTCAAAAATAAATTTAAAAATTACAAATAAAGATGAGCAGAGGCCATTATCTCTCATGAATATAAACACACAAAAAATTTAACAAAATATTTGCAATTGAAATTCAACAATATAAAAAGATAACACAACACGACCTAGCAGACTTGATCCCAGGAATTCAAAGGCTTGTTCAATGTGCATATATATATCAATACACTTCAACATCTAAACAGACTGAGTTAAAAATAAGTATGTGTGTATGTATGTCTGTGTGTGTGTCTGTGTGTGTGTGTGTGACTGTGTGAGCATATAAATAGATGCAGAAGAAAGAATGAGATAAATTTAATAACTGCTCATTGGAAAAGTACTTTAAAAACAAGAAATTGAAGTGGCTCTTCTTGACCTAATAAAGGGAATATATTAAAAACTATAGATAACACTATACTTAATGGTTACATACAGAACGATTTCCTTCAAAGACTGAAGAAAAGGAAACAATGTTCTCTCATACCTCTGCTTCTCAATATCACACTTGGAACATCCTAGGTAGTGCAAAAATACAAGAAAAAGAAAAAATATATATATATATACAGGTTGAAAAGGAAGAAATAAAATCACCTTTATTCACATGATTATAAATATAGAAAACTCAAAAGAATCTACAAAAAAAGCAAAACAAAACAAAAAAACTCCTGGTACTAATAGGTAAGTAGAGCATGGTTGCAATATATAAGGTCAATATACAAAATTCATTTTCTTATATATCAGCAAAGACCAACTGGAAATTGAAATAAATATATAACATTTATAATAGCACCAAAAATATTGAAACACTTAGGTATAAATCTAATAATATATACACAGGATCTGAATGTGGAAAACTACAAAACACTGATAAAAATAAATCATAGATTATCAAAATAGAGAAATATTTCATGTTCATGAATTGGAAGTTTCAATTCTGTTAAGATGTCAATTCTTCCCAAATTGATCTATAAAGCAATGAAATCTCACTCAAAATCCTAACAAGATATTTTGTTGCTCTAGACAAACTAATTCTAAAATTTATATGGAATGGCAAAGGAGCCAGAATAACCAATAAAATACTAAAAAAATATTTGGAGGACTGTCACTACTTTAAGACTTCCTATAAAGCTGCTGTAGCTTACTATAAAGCTGCAGTAATCAAAAACTGTGGTATTGTTGAAACAATATACACTTAAATTAATAGAACATTAATGAAGGTCCAGAAATGGATTCACTCAATTATAGTCAACTGGTTTTGGAAAAAGTTGCAAAGGCAATTCAGTGGAGAAGTGATAGACTTTTCAAGAAAAGTTGTTGAAACAATTTGATATTCATGTGCAAAAGGAATTATCATACACAAACACCTTGCAACTTATGCAAAAATTAACACAAGATAAATCATAGACCTAAATATTAAATGTAAAACCATTAGACTTATAGAAAAAGACAGGAGAAAATTCATGTGACTGTAGGTTTGGTGATAAGTCTTTAGATATAACATCAAAAACACAATCCAAGAAAGAAAAAAAAATGTCGCTAGAGTTTACTTAATTAAAAAACCTTGCTTTCCAAAAATCGCTGTTAAGTGAATGAATAGACATGTCAAAGACTGGGAGAAAATGCTTGAAAGTCACTTATCATAGACTTGTATCCTAAATATAAGCAGAAAAACTAAAACTCAAGAGTTAGAAACCAAAAATCTAATTAAAATGTGGGCAGAAAATCTGAACAGATACCTCATCAAGGAAGATAGATGCTACATGCCTTTAAGAATGGCTGAAATCCTAAAATCTGACAATGCCAATTGTTAGCAAGGCAGAGTAAAAGGGGCAATGCAAAATAGTGCAGCGACTTTGACAGAGAGTTTGGCATTTTAAAATGTAGTCTTTTTATACAATCCAGCAGTCCTGTGCATGGGTATTTACTCAACTGATTTGAAAACTTATGTCCCCACAAAAATAGGCATGCAAATATTTATAGCAGATTTATTCATAATCACTAACAATTGGAAGCAACTAAAATATCCTTTAGGAGGTGAATGGTTAAATTCATTTCTAAATGGCAACCATACTTAGCTTAATAAAGATACAGATGGATACATATAGAAATATTTATAGATATGTGTACACATAAAGATTAGTACACACACATACATTTCCTTGGTCTGTTACCTGAGAGGAACTAATAGCAATGGCACCCTGATAGTTGTGAACACACTTAGCACCCTGATCTTTGTTCCTAATAGCATTCCCAATAAAAGAGACTTGGAGAAATAACTGATTATAGGACAGACTGGGGAAGGAAATATACAAAAAGAACCTGGAGCAGTTTTAATATCAGGAAGTGCTAAAACACAAACATGCACATACATACACAAAGATGGGGTCATGTCATAGGGACACAGTAGACAACTAAAAGTGTTTCCAATGAGGAATGTTTAAAAATATGAGCAACAAAATTAAGTACTATTGTGTTATAAACCAAAGTATAAAATAAATATGCATGTGTCATACTGATACAAGTAAATGTTTCAATAAGCAAAGAAATGGGAAAAATAGGCAAATCTGCTGGGCAGAAAAATTACCAATAATTTATGCAGATTCTCTGACCTCAAGGAGGTTGGATGTAACTCTCCACTCATTAAGTGTGGGTTGTATATATTGACTTGTTTCCGAAGAGTACACCATGGAAAAGGGAGAGAAGATAATAAATAATGAAAGTATATACCCCTGATATCATGTAATGAGAACAGCAATTTTCCACCATGGTAATTCTTCCAAAAACCCATTAACTCAATCTAATAATGAGAAAAACATCAGACAAATTCCATATTTAGCTTAAATATTTAAATTAAATATTTCATAGAGAAATTCTATGAAATACCTTAGCAGTATCCCACAAAACTGAGAAACAATCACAGCCAAGAGAAGCTTAAGGAGCCATGAAGACTAATTGTGATGTGGTATACTGGAACTCAAGAAAGATATTGGGTACAAACTAAGGGCATTTGAATAAAATATAGATCTTTGTTAATGACAATGTGTCAATATTGGTTCATTAATTCTGACAAATGTACCATACTAATGAAACTTGTTAACAATAGAGGAAACGGGGTATGGGAATTCTACCTTTGCCAATTTTCTTTAAATTTATAATTATTCTAAAATATTTATTAAAATGCATAAAATAGTATACATGTTTAACCCTTCTTAATGAGCATACAAAAAGAAATGCCCCATGTTGAAATGGAGATTATATGCAAATTTCAAAGTATTTTCACATTGAATCAAATGCATGTTGCAACAATTTGAACGAGCATCTGTGAAAAATATTTAAAACATATATCAGGAGAGACAGCAAGGTCAACTTTCTCTACCAACTTATGGGCATATCGCTAATTAAGTCCTCTTCTTCCCCAATATGGTTACAATCAGGCTATCTGACAACTCCAGCCTCCCCCTTAAACTAGAGCTTCAGCACTTCCCCTTCAATATACAGCACTTCAATATACAACTTCTGAATAATGTAAAGGCGATGTAAGAGTTGATTGAGAGTATATCATAGCTAAATAATGGTCAAAACTATGTATGTTAAATAATGAAAGTATATACCCCTGATATCATGTAATGATAATCATGTAAAGAAACATAACGAACTTCCATTATTTGGGACATGTGGAATAGATATCCTGAAATACTTTTACTAAAATACAGCAAAAATTGTCACAAAAACAAAAAAGAAATCATCTTAAATGGTTAGACAGGACTCCAAATATATAGTGGAATTTCCCTATGGCCAGGAATAAATGGACAGAGGAAGTAAGCCAACAGTTCCTCTGACATTATCCTGGGACTATCCAGAAACCTGTGCAGTCTCAATATTTTGTGTTACATGTAGAGTACTGAATAATAATGGAAAACACTCCATATAAATGCTGATGTAGAAAGGATTACTCTTTGGAAAAATTTTTTCAGCAATGATAGACTACAGGAAAAATTTCTGCCCCATCTTCAGTTTTTTTTAAGGTGAAGAAAGAAATAGAAAATCCTCCTTTGTTATTTCACAAACATAAGACAGCTAAAATACAGAGTTTCAGAACTAAAATCATACTATGTAGCATGAAACCTTAAAAAATAATTCCATTTAATGAAAAAGGAGTTTGTAATATAAACATGTTTGGTAGAGGCAAAACACAAATCCTCCATGGGAAAAAAAAAACCCTAAAGCATGTCACATAGTAAATTTATGGACAGAATGTCAATAAAATGAAGCACATGATCAAAATTCAAAACACTAAAATGAATCAAACAAGAAAAGTAAGCTCAGCAGGTATCTCAAACAAATGAATCAATTTCACAACAAATTAATCTAACTAAATCATTAGGTAGAATATGTAAAATAAAGATGATTGGTATGCTTAAAGGAATAGAAGGGTGTCATATGTGCGCAACAATGCAATGACACAGAAGATTTTTTAAAAAGTAGAACTTCTGTGTATGATAACTATAAGAATAGAAATAAAATTCTAAGAAAATATTTAATAGCAAACAACAGAAGAGACAATATTGCACTATGACACTGATCTATATAAAATTTACACATAATGTAGCAGAGGGACAAAGAAATAGAAATTTGGAAATAGAAGTTAAAGTATTTCAGAGTTCCC
Organism: Cabassous unicinctus; assembly: GCA_029593785.1. Classification (NCBI taxonomy): domain Eukaryota; kingdom Metazoa; phylum Chordata; class Mammalia; order Cingulata; family Chlamyphoridae; genus Cabassous; species Cabassous unicinctus. Next base: position 25,711 of record JAQZBX010020758.1, on the reverse strand, counting down.
TAAAGAGATCATAGTGTGGAAGAAGTGAAGGGAAATTATCCTGAGAAAGACAATGGTTGAGAATTATTCAGAACTAATTTAAATACAAAGATTCCTATATTCTGAAATCCAAGTAATCCAGGCAGAAAATAAAAATAACACTTCACACACTAACTGCAAAACAACAAAAATGTAGAGAAGAGTCTAAAAATAGATAGAAACAAAGGTAGATTTCTTCAAAGGAAATACAACCAGAGCTGCAGCCATCTCAACAGCAACAGAGAAAGCCACAAGGCAATTTCCTCAAAGTTCTATGAGAAAATAATTGTCAGACTAGAAAAGTTATACCCAGGACATTATTTTACAACAATGACTGTGAAACAAAACCAATTTAGATAAACAAAACTGAAACGGATTACTATCAAGAGACTCTTGCTAATTAAATTTCTTAAGAATGCACTTCAAAAATGTAAATAACCTGAGAATAAAGTCCTGAGAAGCAAGAGGAAAAATAAATGAAGCAAATGGCAAACATGAAGGTAAACTTTAGCAGACCTGGACTCTATATATCATTAGATATATATTTTAAGTTATGGAAACAAACAATACAAAGGGGTGATTAGAATTAAAGTATTGAGTATTACAAAGAATTGCACCAATATTAATTAACTTTCAATGTTTATGTATGTTAAAAGTAAATGGGTAGAACTCTAGAAATAAAATGTATATCTTTAAGACCATTAAAGGGGCAAAGGGGAATGGGACCTTGCTTCAGTTTGCCAGGCTGCTAAGACGAATACCACACAATGGGCTAGTGTAAGAACATGGGGGAGGGTAGAAGGCTTGCTTCCTCTCAGGTAAGGTAGAGTTCTGGCTGGCTAGCAATCCTTGGGTTCCTTAGCTTCCCCTTCACATGGCAAATTCCTCTCCTTTCTCTTCCATATTCCTGTTGACTTCCAGCTTCCACCCTCACACCCCTTCTCCTCACATAGCTTTCTTTCTCTTTCTTCTGCTCTAAAAGACTTCAGTAATACAGGGAAGGCCCAACCTCATTCACTTGGGCCATACCTTAACTAAAATATCTTCAAGTGATCCTTTTTACAGTGGGTTCACATCCAGAGGAATGCAGATCAAAACCAAGAACATGTCTAAATTGAAATGCAAAATTCAATCCACCACAGGCCAACAACAATAATAAAAACTTAAATCATGGTAGGAACTATATCCAGAAATAAATCCAAAATAAGTGCCAGATAAAAAACCTGAAATCATATGGTGAAATAAATCTGAAAATATCAATAATCCAAACTAATGTAAATGGACTGAACTTTCCAGTTTGAAAGCATAAATTCTCAGTCTCATTTTAAAAATACTAAGCAAAGGAAAACAGGTATAGCTCTATTAAAATCACACTATTTTAACTTCTTACATTCAGCAATATACTAGAGGTTATAGATAGCACAATTTGACAAGGAAAAGAAATAAAAGGTAAAAATTAGAATATAAAAACAAAATGATCACTATTTAAAAGTGGTATCATTGCCTATGTGGAAAACCCAAAAAAATGCAAGAAAATTATTAGAATCAATGAATATGATCAATGGTGTAGACTATAAGATCAATAAGTAAAAAATAAATTCTATATTTATACTACAAGGATAGAAAATATAATATCTAGAATTTAAAATAGTTTTAAAAACTACCATTTAAAATAGCAACAAGGAAAATAATGCACTTCCCTGGGAATAAATTTGCAAACGAAAGAAACAAAAAAAATTACAGACTTTTTTATAAAAAGAATTTAAGGAAATACAATATAAAGCTTTTGTGTGTGGATATTGAACTAATTTTCTAAAGATGATGATTCTTTCCAAATTTATATATAAAGTTGATATAATTCCAAGTAATATCTCAGCAAAGTTTTCATGGAACTTGACAAGCTATAATTAAATTTTACAAGGAAGATCAAAGGCCCAAGAATATTCATGGCATTTTTGACTAAAAAAAAAATGGGATGTTTAGATTTGAGCTGGCAGAAATCAAGGTTTTCATAAATCTAAGGGATTAAGACAATACATGATATGATACTGTTTCAGTTTCTAAGGGATGCTGAAACAAAGTAGCAAAGACTAATTGACTAAACAAGGGGCATTAATTTTGTCCATTTTAAAGGCTGTGACAAAAGTTTAGAAGTCCAAAATCAAAGTGTCAGTAAGATCATGCTGTGTCTGAAGTCTGCAGCATTCTGGTGGTGGCTTGCCAGCACCATAACTCAGTCTAGGTCTTCATCACATGGCCATCTCACTGCTGCTCTGTCACAACCTTCTCTGTGGTCTGCTTATGAGGACTCCAGTCATACTGGAATAAGGCCCAACCACATTCAACTAATGTAACTATCAGCAACTTTAAAAATGAGTCCACATCCACAGGACCAAGGATTAGGACTTGAACATGACTTTGTGGTGAAAATGTTTCAATTCATAACAGATCCTGACAGAGTAATGAAAAATAAATAAATGGCATAGAACAAGAAGTCAAGAAAATATTCACTCATATACAAAATCTTGATATACCACAGAGGTGTCATTAGAGAACATTGGAGAAAGGATGGACTATTTATATTTAACATGTGGTGATGGGGCAAATTATTGTTGATATGAAAAATATAAAACTAAATATCTATTGAGTGTCTATTATAAAGTTCAATTTCAATATATAAATTCATAAAATATAAAGAAAACAGTTTAAAAGAAAAATAGAAGATGTTTTCTTTGCTTTGGGGAATGGAAGGATATCTTAACAGGATGCATGAAGCATGACCACAGAAACAAAAAGTAAGGTTGAGAGTCCTGCTCTGTACTCTATAGTGATATAAATATATGTATTAATGAAGTTTGTCTGCTTGAGCAAATTAGGTCATTCCCTGAAGTTATTAAAAAAAAAAAAGCAGAAATAGATTGAAAATTTTGACATTATTAAGAGCGCCTATCAATTAATAGATACCAAAAAGAAAATGAAAATATGAGGCATTAACTAGAAAAAGTCATCTGCAACACTTTTACTCAACAATAATAAATACATAATTTCTATTGGATTAAAAGCAATTTCTAAAATAGCATCTCCTTAAAAGACCCTAGTGTAGAATCAAATGATGTATTCAACTTTTAAGGAAAAAATAAGAACTATGATGATTGGTTCTGCCAAATCAGCAGTGTCAGAACAAGTACAAACCAGGGAGCTTAATTCAATCTGATTTTATAGACAAAATAATAATGGCACATTAATTACCATTCCCATGTAATGATAGGATCTGTATTCTGTGAGTGTGCTACATATGGATCGGATGTCCTAGTTTACAGATGGCATTGGAAAAACATTTCCTTCTCAGTAAAACAGAGAGTTGGCTGTGTATATAATTTGATATCTTTAGATTCTATAGCAGCACAATTCTCAAGTATTTCCTGATGTAAAATTTAGCTTTAAAGTTACATTTTTGTGCAGCTCATGAACTTGACACTTTTCTGACTATCACCAAGGGAAGATTATTCTCTGCATGTATGGAATTTTAGAAGTTAATTAGAGATGCTATATGATTTCAGATACTTGTGAATGTTCAAATGGAGATTTGATAATCCTCAGGAAAAGGTTTTTCTGACAGAGAGAAAGGATAGATCAGTGGTTGATTTGCATTGCAGGGTTTGATGTACGGGTGAATAATTTAGAGAAAATTACAAGTGTCTGTAGTATATTTTTTGCTCAGAGTCTCTGATTCCTATGTGACATTCCTCCAGTGACTATACAGTAGATCAGGAAGCTACAGATGGGGCAAGAATACAGATGTTAATGGCAATTAAGACTTTGGGCATTGTCAAAGGCTGTGAGGTATAGGAGACTAAAATCATCATATTTAAAGAAGAAAGGCATTCTTACAAATCATGGCATGTGTAACACTATATTATTCTTACTTGTATTTTTCTCTACCACTACATCCATGAAAACAAGGATGCTATTGAACTTAACTCAGTATCTTTTATATTGTGGTGATTCAATAAATATTTACAGAAAGAATAAGGGATGAATACAGTATAACCACTAGTGCTATACTGTGAAGGAGGCAAAGATGAATAACATGTAGCTTTTGCAGATTTCAATCTCATAAAAGTTCATAAAGATTGAACATTTATAGATGAATTCACAGAATTTTGGCATGTGGAGGTGTTTTTTGTTTTTTTTTTTTTTTCAATTTGATGTGCTGAATTACACCTCTATATGTTTCTATCTTCTTTTTCTGAATTCCTTAGCACTTAATTGCTTGGATTGCTTATTTTAGCACCTAATCACCTACTACCTTGCTCATGTTAATTGCCTGCAGAATTACTCAATCAGACAATCTTACTGAATGCCTTTTGTATAGAAAGAACAGTAGTGACACTATTTTTGTCTTTTCTCAATCAGATATTTTCAACCTGGGATACATTAAGAATTTCTAAGGGGTCGACACACACAATTAATTTCCAGATTCTTACATCCATGTATGCCTTTCTTAAAGCTGACCTTAAAAGAAATCTAAATCCGCACAGTCTGCTCTCACTTTACACAATTAGGGCATATACCTCCCTCATCACTAATTTTAATAATGTGCGTTAACCAAAGAATTTTTTAAAAAATCTTCCAGAGGCCAAGCAGAAGGATACATTTAAATATTGATTATAGGAAGTTCTCCTTTAATCATTAATAAAAACTCTCATAAATTCTTTTTTTAAAATACCTAAACAAGTGTACTTTGTTGATAAAAATTTTAATGGATATAAAATTGTTGTGTAAAATAAGTGTTTTTACAAAATATTTCTCTAGGTAGAGATTACCTCTGAGTAAAAGAGTAATTATCTATTAGCAAAAGCGTATATTTCTATTCAGGTAGCAAAACAGAATTGGATTTACAAGTGTAATTGTCCCTGTCCCAGAACACACAAATGCTATCAGGTGGCAATTTGCCCTAAGTACAACTTTTACTCAAACACTAACAGGGCTTATAGTGACCACATGCAAATCCTTTTTTTTTTTTTTCTTTTTTAGCTTTCTCTAGCATAGTAAGTAAATGCCAAAATAAGCCAAATAATTGACCTTGTATGAGGGTATTCTACAGTCATGGACCACTTTTTCTTGGTAAAAACAATGCTCAATGCACTTAAACATAGAAACTTTAACCATTTACAAGTCAATGGCAAAAGGCCAAAGTTGATGAGAACAACAACTAAGTTTGTGAAATACTGCACCTTCATAATTAATGTATTTTGACCTCATTTTATTTTTTGTCTGAACAAAACAAAAAAACCAAACCAACTTTCCTCATCCTCAGATTAAACCATGGTAAAACGAAAATACAGAAGCATTACCCGCTCCCTCCTCCTGCTTCAGGGGTTGGACTGCCCACGTCTGGAGAAATGCCAAAATGCACCCATGGAGTGCCCCTGCAGCTCCTTCAAGAGAAAAGGCAGAGCCTCTCCACCAGCCTGTCCCTAGGATATGAAATGTCTTTCATTCTTACAGGATGTACGGAGAAATGTGCATTACACGAAATGAAGGAAATGACAAATAGGTTAGACGGTATGTGCAAAAAAGTTTCACTGTTTGCTTCCCATCAGAAAACCATTCAAAAAGGGAACAACAAGGAAGAAACAGGAATTGGGAAAACACAGTGGCATTTGGGCCTCAGGGAACCAGAGCAAGGTCACTGACTAGTCCTGGGTCACAGAGACATGCCCACAAAGAATCCTGATTTCCACTGCTGGGACTTATCTTTACATATGCATTTACAGAAAAACACATTAAAGTACAGTATGAAAATAAAAAATGGTTGATTTCAAACAGGTCAATCATTAATTTTCTTTAAAAAGGTATTTTTAATTGAGTTGAATAAAAATAGGTTTGCTGACTCTCATCCTTATGTAAGAAAAATTTGTAGGTGCAATATGAAAATTGGAGCTAATACTTTGATTTTCTCTGTAGCACACATAGTATGACCAAGACCAGTGAAGAACACTGCAAAAGTGGCTGGTTCTCTGCAATAGCAGTTTTAAAAATTATCTAGCATCAGAATCCAGAGACTTCGAAAAATTCACTCCTAAAAGCCTGTTCAAAAAAAAGTTAAGCATGAACATACATCTCATTAGATAATTCTATTCCATTTTATTTGGTAAAAAAGATGAGCATGTAGATGAATTAATGGTGTTGAATTATAGCAGCAAAACTGATTTTAGGTGTTATGTCCAAACAAAAGCACGGAAGTGAGTCTGTGCATGGTGCTACTGCTAAATAATGGCCTTGCACCAACTCAGCTCCTCTTCCTATATCACTGGGTAGGTGTCTCTACCACTCGAGAACATTCTGAGTCAATGAGAATTTGTTTCTAGATACAAATCAAGAGTGCTCAGCAATGGTTAGTCATTTAGACCAACTGAAATCAAAGAAACTCAATATTAACTAAATATGCTGACTAATCCTTGACACAATTCTAGCATTAGCGGTTAAGGAGGAAGAAAAATGAAAATGGACAGTTCACCTCACAAAACAGAAAGGATAACATAGCAACGAAATACAAATGTTAAAAATACTGCATACAAACACACACACACACACCGAAAGTTTAAAAAAAAAATCTCAGGCAAAAGTACTGTAGAACTTGGATGAGCAAACTTCTAACTATCTTATGAAAAACATGCAATTGTATCCCTTCTCTAGAATGTTTTCTTTTTTTATCTTGAAAAGTGTTTTCTTACACGTGGTGCCCGGAGGACTGCCATTGCCATCTCCCCACTGCATTTGCATCTGCATCTGTGCCAGCATTCTTGCAATCACCTCTTGCAAACGACGAAGTTCAGTTTCCTTTTCCAACAAGATCTGGTTTTTAGTCATATCCTCATTCTCCACTTTCCTGCCGCCCCCCTTGAGCCTGTGGGAAGGGAAATTCTCACAGTAAAGGTCCTGCATGTGAGTAATGAGCATCGTCCACAGCTTCAAGAAGTCGTTGCGTTCGGGGTTCTCCACCTCCACGACAACCCACGGGTAGGGGCGGCTTCTGACCTTCTCGCCTTTGGCTTCAATCAGCTGATTTTGGACCCCGCCACAGCAAACGCAATGCTGACCTTGAGAAGTCTGGTCTGCTCTTTGAACTCCTCATCTTCATCTGATTCCGCATCAGGTAAGTGATAGATTTTGATGTATGTTCTTCAGTTTCATACAGAATCCTTTTCTTCAGCTGCTCCCTCTCCTTCAGAGTAACTGCCATGTCAGCTTTTGCAGTGACAGGCAAAATGCTCACTTTATTGTGTGTCACCTTCATAAAAGCAACATCTAAGGGCTTAAATCCATGTCCAAAAGGTGAAGTAAAGTAACAGCAGCAGTGCACTTTGTTATCTACCATGAGACAAACATTCAGCCCCACTCTCGTCATGCAGGTACCATTCAAATTGCTCGTCGATGTAGGAGGTAATGGTCTTGAAACAATCTCTGCAGTTGATGGCGTCGCGGTAGCCAGGAGTGTCCACCAGAGTCAGGCGCAGCTTGAACCCTCGCTCTTCAATCTCAACCTTGAAGTCTCAATTTGTACAGTTCTTTCCATTTTCTCTGCTGCTCCAGGTATGATTCTTTCTGGGTAGAGATCTGTCAAGAAAAGGCTGTTTATGAGAGTTTATTTTCCTAGGCCGGATTCACTGACCACCATTAGTGTGAACTCAAAACTTTTTTTTTTTAACGGAGTTTAGGTGCACTTGATTGGGAAGATTTGCAAATCCAACATAGCCAGGAGTTTCTGGATTCACAAACTGAGTTGGTTGCTGCTTAGACATTTTTAATAAAGTTTCATCAATCGCAGCCGAGGGAGGACCAGGCACCAACTCTCGTAAATTCTTAAACCTTTAAATCTTTCTTCTCTTCACACACACACACACACACACACACACACAGACACAGCACACAATAACAATCCAAATGCATGCATAGAGTTCTGTTAGAAATGGATATATTGGCCCATATCTAAAGACCAGATTCAGAACAGGCAAAGCATTAATTGTTGATATTTACTCTTTAACATGTAATATTATATATATTTTACAGGACTACTAAATTCTTTTAAAACTGAATTTACTTAATATGCAAAATACATATTCCTACTTTAAACAATCTTCAAGTTATTTTACATTTTAAATTAATAGGTCTAATATTTCCTATCTGCTACTAATAATATGAGGTTAAAAAAATTTAGATGCCAGATTTAAAATATGAAAGGATTTACATAGTTTTCCCAAGCTCTTTTAGAGGTGTGCAGTAAAAAAGTTGAAGTTGTCTACTCTAGAGTTTACGCTCTTAGAGGACAGGGTTCTATGAACCTTCAGGAATTTTGTAAAATTTTTTTTGATTTAACCACTTTTTAAGCTGAGTATGTGTGCTGGGCAAACAAGAAATATTAGAATTTCTAAAGACATAGGCTAAAATTCCATTGTAAGCCTTGCCAGTAATTCAGTTATTCTGGTAGTAAAATCCTCTCACCCAGGGGATAGCAATAGATCATACTAATCTTCCTCAGCAGAAGTGAAAGAGTATCTATTGCAAAAATAATGTTGCATTAAAAGTTTCGCAGGGCCCCCGTGGTATATAACTATAGGCACTTATGTAGCTCATGAGTCTTTGAATCAGCAATTAGGGATGGACATGGATTGGAGGATTTGGGGCTTGGCTGAGGTCATTTAAATCAGTGTCTGCTGGGACAACTGGAACAAGTTGGCTCTGCTTGGTGGTTCTCATCCTCTGGCAACTAGCACAGGCACATTCTCATGGTAATGGAGGAAGTACAGGAGAGTAAGCAGAGGCACTCAAGGCTTCTTGAGACCTTGCATTAGAACTGGCACACCATCACTTCCACCTCATTTCATTAGCAAAATCTAGTCAAATAATCAAACCAAGGTAAAGAGGGCCCTGTAAAGTTATATGGCAACAAGCATGTTCAAGGTGAGGAGTGAAGAATAATTATCAGTGCCATTTTTGCTGTCTATCTGACATGTATAGAGGATTATATTACCACATTACAATGCCTTTCCCTTATTATTTATTCAGAAATCTCAAATATTTTGACCAGATGTTAGCTTTGGACCCATTCTAAACATCATTGAGTTGATGCAATTTCTTAAATATTCTTATCTCAGGAAAAAAAAATTCTCTTTCACTTTATACAGAATCAGGAATTTCAAAGCTACATAATTCAATATACAAGAAAATTAAAATATATGCCCCCAAAAGCCTTTGCTTAGAAAAGAAGAAAAAGAAAGACCTTACACATAGAAAAGTCATCTAGCTTTCAAGGGTCATTTTGAATATTATTCCTACTTTTTATATTTTTTTTATTTTACCCTTTCTTATTATCAAAAATGGTGCTTTTCCATACTTTTTATACTAGTATAATAAACATATATTACAGCTATAATGGATAGAAAAAGAATAGAAAAAAATTAATCAAGAGATGAAAATGAGTTAATTATAACACTAAACCCAAGTCATCATTTCCCTAAGTGAATTTCTTAAAATGAATGATCTTTTTTCTTTTCTGTCCTCAGATATATTAATTCATATATCATATTAACAATGTAACATATTACAAATATTGGACTAACTGATGACTTTAACAGAAAATTGGAAGTGTGTATGAGGAAAATCTTAGAGGAGATAAGAATGTTGTACATGTATTCATGTAATGTCACAGTAATTTCACTATTTAACAAAAAGAAAAATAGATTTGTATGTTATTAATTTTTAATCTATAGATACAGAAAGCATTTTAGAATATGATTTCCATTAGGAAATATTAAGAGAACAAGGGAAATGGTGCATTCACTAGAGCATCAATTACAAAAATGACAAAGTGGTCTCTGTATATTTAGGTGGGTGTAGAGCCAGCCTCAGTCTATCAATAATTTAAGGTCATTTCAAGAAAACGTATTGATATTATTCTTTAAGTTCTGTATTTAATAAGATGTGTTATTGGAAAATAGTACATTCCTGATAATGACAGTGACAATAGTAGATTTTCTCCCCAAAGAGCAATAATAGATTAGTTAAGGCAATCAGGCAATGATGAAGATTCATTTTTCATTCTCCCAGAAAGCATACTCTTTTCCAGCTTCAATGTTCACTTTTAAATTTCATTAACAGTCCATCATTTTATGAACATGGGTTCAGTGCCTACTACATTCAGGCACTGGATAAAATATTCTGGATTTAGAAAGGGGGGGCGGGGATTGTAAACTATGATCTTCTCCTTAAGTTGCTTACAATATAAAAAGAGAAGACAGGTTTGCAAATAACTAGAAGATAAATGGCTATTCTTTATAAGCAAGAAATACATAAAGCAACTGGGACTTCAAAAGAAAAGGCAATTATTATTTTTTTTTCAGGATGGGTCCTTTTTATTTATAAGGAAGCTTTAGATTACATAAATGTTACATTAAAAATATAGGGGATTGCCATATACCCCAACCCCTTCCCTCCCACACTTTCATCCATTAACAACAACTTTCATTAGTCTGGTCCATTTGTTACAATTGATGAACAAATATTGAAGCATCGCTACTAACCATAGACTATAGTTTACATTATAGTTTACATGTTGCACAATTCTATAGGTTTTTAAAAATATATTTTTTATTTATTTTTAAAAATTATTTAGATTACATAAAATGTTACATAAAAAATATAAGGGATTCCCAAATGCCCCACTCCCCACACCTTCCACTTTTCCCCAAATTAACAACTTCTTTCATTCGTGTAGTACTATCATTGCAATTGATGAACACATTTTGGAATATTGCCACTAAGCATGGATTATAGTTTACACTGTAGCTTACACTCTACCCACTCAATTCTGTAGGTTATGGCAAGATTTATAATGGCTTGTATCTGTCATTGCAATATCACTCAGGTTAAATCCAAGTTCTGAGAATGCCCCCATATTACACCTCTTTTTCCCTCTCCCTGACCTCAGCGCATCCAGTGGCCACTGTCTCCACATCAATGATATGATTTCTTCCATTGCTAGAATCACAATAAGTCTATAGTAGAATACCAGTGAGTTTACTCTAGTCCATATTTTATTCTCCAATCCTGAGATTCTGGGATGATGATGCCCACTCCACCTCTAATTGAGAGGGGACTTCGATCCCATATGGCTGATGGATGGGACTCTAATGCTTGCGTTTGTAGACTGTCTCGGTTCCTTGGTGTGGTGGTTGTCCATCCTCACCTCCTTGTTAGTTTTCCTGGATGAATCCAATGAACTAGAGAGTAGGTATAGCAACTCCTTTGAGTTTCAGGGCCCAGCTGGCACATGGACAGCCCAGAGATTAAAGTCTCTTGTCACATCAAAGCCATTGTAAATTTCTTTGGGAAATAAGGGACATAATCCAATCACATAAGTAACAAATATTTTTAAGCAGCCTCTGTAGGTCCAGCAATTTCTAGCAACTGTGATGGAAACAGACAAACAAACAAACAAACAAAGACAGGCACAGATTCTTCCCTGCATGATTTTACTCTCTAGGTGAGAAAGATTCCATGCAATTCACAGAATTTAAACACTTCATCTTTTCATATTTAGAGAAAACAATGAAACCCAATCTGAGCTTGGAAGAAAAAAGGAAGGGGAAACGGTGGCTGTGAGGTAAAAGAAAGATCATGAGCAGAGTTGGAGAGTTCCTAATAAGCATATGTTTTCTAAGTATAGTGAGCAGATGGGATGGTTTTTATACCAGGTACTTCTTTTTGGATGAAAGAACAAAAGAAATATTATAACAAAGATAAAGTCAGACAAAAAGAGACTGGAGTTAAAATAGTAAAATTTGGTTCAAAATGCAGTAGGGAGCACTTGGAGTTTCATAAAAAAGTGAAGATTTGTTTGGCAGCTAAAAGCAAGATGGATTGGAAGCTGCAAAGAGAGGAGGAACATCAGGAGAAAACTCAAATGTTTTTGCCGACATAAGCATATTCCATACTTGCCGTTGTACCAACTTGCTCCCACTTCACAAATGAAGGGTTCATTTCCACATCTGCTAGGAATGTGGCCAGAGGAAAGCTTTCAATTATCAGCCTCCTTTGGGGACTCCAGCTGAAGGGAATGGCCCTGTTCTGAAGAACATCACACAACTTTCCCAGAGTGACCTGTGTTTTGCCTCAACTGTGTTGAGTTCTGAAGAGTCATCCCACATTCTGACTTCCCTGGAAAGTCAGCTATGGCTTTCTTTAGACTACATTGCAGATTAACTTCTCCCTCTACCCAATCCTGCTTCCTTCCCTTCCTGTCCACAGGTAATTGGACAAATATTACAGAAAAGTCTTTCTAAACATTAATTTCCATCTTGCAATCAGCTTCCCAGGGAAGGTCAGTTGTAGAAATCCTCTTTTACTCCTCTTTAAAGAATGGTAAATTGTTCTTTGAGTTGTACCACATTTCCAAAACGGATGTGATAGTGGGGGCTTTGTCAGCTGTGCTCGTCGTTGCCTGTTTCTTTTCTTGCCTTGAGGAACTGCTGTTACACTGTTATCTGTACTATGTTCTTCCACAGGGCACAAAAGCACTAAAAAACAACATGGCAACAAATACAGCAAAGGCTAAGAAGAATAGGGTTTCTGTCTCATTTCTAAAGTGATGAGCAATTATCTAGTAGTTATATTTTTAACTTTTTGCCTTACTTCATTTAACATTGAGCCATCTTTCCTTGCCAGGAAGCTATCGTTTAAGAGAAACTTAAAGAACATCTACATTGGTCTGTTCTCTCTTCTCTTCATTTTACCTTCACCTCCATCTCCAACTAGTTTGGGTAGTCTTATGCCATGAACTCTTCTTTTTTCCAGCAATTACAGATGTGAGGTATAAGCATTGTAAAAAAAGAAGAAAGACGCTTGCTTATTTGTCACTTGATAAGTGATCCATGAGATACATCACATATGTTGTGAGAGTCTTAATAGAAGTAGGCTTTTAACAATTGGAACTAAACAAATTCAAATGCCTGTTATTTATCTACTCATGTTCACTTTTATTTAAAAAATGTTTTTTTTTTTCTTGTGAAGAAACATGCTTAAAATAATTTTTAAAGTATTGTATTATCAAAAAGTGTTCATACTAAGAAATTTTTAAAAAATCACTGAAGATCATTAGGAAACATTATGGTTTTTAACTAAGGTGTTGGTGGGACTAAGAGCTCACTTAAGGTGAGAAATAAGGCCAGCAAAATTGGTACAACTTGTTGGCCACATATTCAAAGAACAGAGTTTTCATGAGCTTAAAAATGTTCCCTTTATTTGTCTCAAAAAATGTTTTCTGACCAGGTCATAACAGAAGAAAACACCACACTTTTGAATAAGTACAAATTCACAAGCAAATCAAAAAGGGCTCAAATGTTATCATTTATTTAATTTGAAAGGGAATGTGTCCATTAAAGTAAGAATGGTTGTGTTTTAGTCAGATTAGGGAAACATTAGTCTGGGGCCCAACCACCAGAATAAGTGTGGAGAGCATAATTAAGTAATTAAGTATTCATTTATAAGGAAGTCTCCACCTGAAGAGAAAAAAACAAGTGCTATTAAGGGGATTGTCCTTCTCTTTTGGACATTATAAGTTGATTTCATACTTCTGAGTTATGCCAGAAGACTAACAGAAGAAATGTTTTGTTATATAGAATTTTAAGTTACATTTTATTGTTACTTTCACCTCTAAAGTCTAAACCAAAATTCTTCTCTTTTATTTATGCAGAAGTTTACATAAAATATGCATTTGTTAAATCAAGTAAATTTTGGTATTAATTTTATTATCATCACCAACCTTATAATGCTGAGTGGTTAACAAAATATTCATAAAATGTCAGCTTTAGTCCAGGTTGACCAGCAAAAAGTAATCCATTTCCAATTAATGGAAATGGCTCTACAACTGGGAAGAAGAACTGGTATGCTTTCAAGATCTATATAATATCTAAGTTGATATTAAATCAAGTGACATAAACCCAATAGTATGCAATTAGAATATAATTTTTAGGTGAATATCATGGGCAGGTTTACAAAATTCACTACATCCTATGTCTAAATTCTTTGAAGGTTTTGAGGGCAATTATAAAAGGAACATAATCAATAGTTAATGTTTCAAAATATTTACTCTAATTGTCAAACACTGTGTTCTGTCAGATGCTGCATTCTCCAGTGACCAATCAGCTTCAATATCTGAACCTCTGAGACTGAGATGATCAGTTGTTTACTGGTTAGTGTATTTCAGTCATCACTTAAAACTTCTTGAAATACATATTGATATATGTGAGTGTATTTACTATTTTTTTTCTACTCTTTTAAACTTTTTTTTTTTTTTTTTAAAGTTTTAGACTACAGAAAGGTTACATTGAAAATACAGGGGACTCCAATATACACCACCACCTCCCTTTCTCACTTTTTCCCCTATTAATAATATCTTATAGTAGTGTGGTACATTTGCTATAATTGATGAACTGATATTGAAACATTGCCACTAGCCATGGTCTATAGTTTACATTATGGTTTACACTTTGCACCATAACATCTTATAGGTTTTGACAAAATGTATAATGTCTTGTATCTGAGATTGCAATATCATGCAGAACAATTCAATGCCCCCAAAATACCCAATATTCCATCTACTCTTCTCTCCCCCACCTCTCTGAAACTCTGGTAACCACTATCATTACATCAGTGTTACAAATTTTTCTGTTACTACAAAAATAATGTCTACTTTGGTCCATTGTTTCATTACCCCGTTATGGTTGTTCATTCCTCAATCTTTTGATTTTGGAATTTAAATGCCTCTTCTGCTTCAGAGAGAGAGATGGCTTAGATTTTATGAGGCAAATGGGAGCAACTCTTTTGCTTGCAGTTGTAGATAATCTCTGTTTTTGGGGATGGGCGTTGTCCATTATCTCCTTTTGCTAGCTGTCCTGGGTGAGTCCGATGAATTGGAGAGGAGGTGTTGGCTGAAGCTCTGCTGACATTCAGGGTTCAACTGGCACATGAACAGACCAAAGATTTAAGTCTCTGGGACATATATTTAAAGATCATGTGCTAATTATAGGTTCAAATAAAAGGGGTAAAAGAATCATGCATAGGAAATTATTAAATGAGTCTAACTGTGTTACATTAGGGAAATCAATTAATATATATTCCAACATTAGGCCCACTGACAGCCTGCTGATTTCATGGGGTTGTGTGTCTTGCCTATATTGTCCAGATGTCTCTAGAGCACTCAGGAGCTCCCCTGTTTGAGGCTTTATTTACTGTGGCAGTTAGTGAGATCCTCCTGAGACATGCATAAGAGTTAGCTATGGAATGAACTCCCAAGTCACTTTGAAATCACATAAAAACTCTTTTCTATTTAATATTTCTCCTTTTTAGTCAGAGTCTTTTTCTAAATTCATCACTAGTTGGTGCTTTGTCATAATTCCTCAGTGCCAGGGAGGTTCATCTCGGGAAGTCATTTCCCATACTGGGGGAAGGTAATGCTTTTATATGCTGAGTTTGGCTTAGAGAGAGGCCACATTTGAGTAACAAGGAAGTTTTCAAGAAATAACTCTTAGGCAATAGATATTATTAGGCTAACTTTCAATTTACAAGAATAAGGTTCATAATTACAATCACTAATGTCAAGGGCTTAGTGTACTGGTCTGTCTTCTTTTATTAGGCACTGTCTATGTACTCTAGAGATTATTTTCAATCTATTAGAGAACATAGCAAGACTCCCCAGGATGGGAATTAAATATATTGTTGGTTATTGTGTGGTACCCACCCATTGAAATAACACTCAAAGACCACATGAACACATTCATAATCCATAGAAGCATGTCTCAGGTGCATTCTTCCCCACACATCCTTCCACAACCTACACCCTGGACCAGTGACCCTCCCCTGCCATATTTAATCAAAGAACATCCCACAATTGTATTTTCAATGTCAGACATCCACCTCCCCAAGGTTTACCTGTTCCTTCCTCCAGCCCTTCCCCCACTTCCATAGATTGTCCAACCTCACCCTCACACTCCAGCACTATCGACCCCACTCACACCCCTGCACCACCATCACCCTCATCACTGCCAAACCACCCCCTTCCACCTCATCAAAGGTTCTGCCCAGATTGAGCATCAGCGCACCACTCTCTACTGCCTTTCTACCTGCTGGCAACCTATCTTCCAGACTCTATCTCTGTGAGTCTGCTCAATATGCTTAGTTCATATCAGTGAGGACAATATTTACCCTTTAGTGTGTGGCTTACTTACTCAACATAAGGTCTTCAAGATTCATCCATGTTGTCGCATGGGTCAATACTTCTTTCCTTCTTACAGCTGAAAAATAGTAGCCTATTCCCCCCAAAGGTCCTTACTGTCCTAGAACTATACATTTTATATATGGCCTACAATTATCATAAGCAATACAAATTCAACCAATGCATGCAACCTTTGAAAATGTACATTTATATTCTCTCTGTAAAATGTTGCAGAAACAAGCTAAACAGAAAACAATTTAAATATGGGAAAAGGTGAAAGAAATCATTCCACTGAAAACATTAGAAATCAACTAATGAAAATTCTAATTCCTTCATATAACACTTTCTTCATCCCCTTACCTAAATTTGCTCAAACTTAAATGGATTTTATTCTTAAAATATCTTCTACACAATTATACAGCATTTTGCTATATGAATTCCAATAAACCAAAATTTACTGCAGCTTTACTTACAGCTCCCAAATGTAACCTGCTAAAATTGTCAAATGGTATATTTAGGTACTAAAAACACTCTCCTCAAGAAATATATTACATTTGCCATTATCTACATAGAATATTTTTATAAAGGACAACACAAGTTGAGATGATTGATTGCACAAAGATTTATTTAATAAATTCCAGAGTAACTCAATAAACTTCAGAAAAGTTATCAGAAACCATAAGTAAAAATGGCCTTTAATTTTAAAAAGTATAAAGCTATAAGTATTTTCTTAAAAATACATTATTTATATGTGTTTACCTCTCATTTTCTTAGAATGTTTACATGCTAAACCTAGACATTGTCTTGTTATATGTCTGTTTCGACTAGATATTTGCTACTTTCTACTAGAAGTTCAATCCATATTAATTAGGAATGATAAGATTTAGTCAGCCACTTGAAGTACTTGCAATGCATTTTGATACTTATTTCTCTGGCTACATACTAAGAATAATTCAGCTTTGCAAGATCAGATGCTAATATGTAGGAGAATACCCATGGAAAACTTCTCGCTCAATGTCTTGGATCTCTAGAGCAGTCAAAGTCCTAGCAGCAGAAAGAGTAAGGTACAGAAAAGTCACCTGGGGAGCAATGCGGTTTGTTAGGAAAATGTACTTACAACGTTAGTATTTGCAGGGTGTTTGCAACAGGAGCAATTTAGTTTTTGATATCTCTGTAGTCCTGCAACAAACAACAGATCAAGCTAGACACCAAGGAAAGAGTTCATGTTATACAGCCCTGCATATGGCAAGTAAGGCAAAAACGAACAAGGATAGGAATCAATTTCTTTTATGAGCTCCATTGGAAAACCAAACTAACATCGTATGGGGCAAGACTAAGTGACCCACCTTGGGAGAAATGCAATTGTAACAATTCTTTGAAGCATGAAAACTGCGCAACAGATCTTTGGTTGAATGAATGTGTGGCTCTTAAGTATACTGTTGGGAAAAAGATACCTTGTCTAAGAGTGGAATGTTTCACACCATTATTTTCAGGGTTGAATTGTGGAAAGAAGGCTTTTCTAGTTCACGGTTTATGCTGTCTGTCACGTATTTAAAAAGATGAATGTGTGCTGGTTTACTAATGTTTAGTATACAGTTGCTAATACGTCAGTAATGTTTCCAAAAGACCCTCTCCTCACCCTTAAGAAATGTCGTTTCTGTAAAAAGATTGAGCTTATCCAATAATTAGCATTGAATGAGTCTGGGCTGAGGAATAATGCATCTACAATTAATCTTCTTACAGAAAATGACTGTATTGTAAGTATTTGGTGTTAAGCAGGCATGTACTCAATCAACACAACAAACAAGTGAAAAATGGGTAAAATGAAAATGAATTTTGCCTGAAATTGGTCCCAATGATTGCATTTTTGTGTTCTTAACCACATATACTTTTTATATAAACTGAATAAACTATCCTAATATAATTGCATTAAAGTGATTGCCATATGCAAACATGAAAGGGAAACTGAAGGCTCATTAAAATAATTAAAGAGGTGATTTAATACCTCTCTTCCACTCAAGGCCATGGTTAAGACCAAAGAGAATACAAACAACTGTTGTGTCCACTGAGGTAATTAGGCAACTGTATTCAGAATTCCAGGGAAGCAAAGAGGCAGAGACTTCTATAGAATTAAAGTGGGCCCCAATGACTTCAAAAAACCTAGGACAGTATATGGAGAGAAAGTATAGGAATGATGATCAAAGTAAACTTCATAGCTGTAGAAAGGTTCTGTAAAAACATCCTTGGTGTGTAGAGTCAGTAAGTCACACAGCATTATTTTCTCAATTACATCACTTAAGATCTGGTTAAAATGACAAAGAGTATAACCACAAGAGGAAACTGAATCACAGAAGTAAAGTTACCTGTTTCTATGCACATGGTACTTTCACTTTGTTGGAAAAGAGAATAGTAGAAAGAAGGCTAATTATATATTTGTCCTTCAGTTATTTTACAAAAGCTTGGAGCACCTTGAGCATTGAGAATTGTACAGTCATTGTTACCTAGATTTTCTGTGCCTAGAGGACAGCTCAGCACGAGGAAACTGACCTAACAATCTCTCTCTCTTGATCTACTTCCCAGTTAAGATATTCCAGAGGGGACGTTAAGCCCAGTACTCTTCTGTTTTCTGAACTTCACAACCACACTTTCAGATTATGCCAATTTAAATATTGGAAAATAGAGAGTAAAATTCCAATAAGGCAACAAGTAGGTTCCATCTACTTCTGTTAGACACTGGAATACCGGACATGATGCTCACCAATGTGGTTTCAGAATAATGAGGTAGTCTATTCTAGGTAGCAATCCAACCAAAGATAATATCATTGTGGCATAAAGCTAAGGAGGTTTATACACCCTTTCCTTCCACAGGCACAAGCATTTGTGTGGGTGTGTGGTTTGTGTATAAGAGGTTCACGTAGAAATATTTCAGAAGCATTTTGAGGCATCTGTATTGGAGAAGATATTCATAAGAATATCTGCATTGGAAGTAGTCTCACATCTAGCATTTTGGTATCTGCGTGGAGTTGCACAATGACAAAAAATCTGAAATGTCAAACACAATGTGACATATAGTTGGATTGTTTTAAGGTCTGAATTTTCAGTCTCACAAAGAGAATACACCTGTGACTACACATCTTTTAGTAGTAGTAGTAGTAGTCATAGTAGTAGTAGTAGTAGTAGTTGTAGCTGTAGTTGTAATAATAGTAGTGGCAATGATATAATAACACAGGTAATCATAATAGTTAACATTTATTTAGTAATTATAATAATCCAGGCAATATTTTAATCATATCACATCTTTTAACTTATTTAATTCTCATAGCAAACCTGGTAAGTAGGAACTATTATTATTTTCATTTCCCAAATTAGAAAATTTGGGCAGAAAGAATAAGTTACTTGGTCAACATGACACAATTACATAGTTTCAGAGTTGAGATATGAACCCTGACATTCTGACATCAATGTCTATGTAAAAGCAAATGATTTGACTCAGAGGCATCAAAATGAGTGTAGAATATGGAACACAGGATGAATGAAGGCAGATCCCAAGGTGCTGTATAAGTGGATGATCACCCAAAGTCAGTAACTCCAGTGAAGATGGACTAAAAGTTAATAAAGGTTCCTACTCTAGTGATAGTTGTAAATTATTTCATATTGCTATCAACATGAAAAGTATTTTCAAAACTCACAAACAAGATATAACTCACCCTATGCTTAATTGAATCATGTTCTTTTCTTCATAAAATTCAAAAGTTAAAGAAACACTTCAGAGAACAGTTAAGATGAAGCTCATAAATTTGTTAGTTTAAGCTATATCTGCAATTTCTGTTCTGATATCCAAAGTTAGTAGTCCAGATAACATACTACTACACAATGATTTTGACCAGGACTTGCTCTAAGTACAAATTTGCATCTACCTACTGTTACTATCTGTTGTTTACTACACTTTGCCTCTATCCATTTAGCTTTTGAGCTAAAAGGAAAGAACCAAAAGACAAGTTTACTAGATAATGTCATGCCATGGTTTAATGTAAAAGTATAACAAAAGCTGGCAAAATTATTTTCCTCATGGTCTGCTGTGTCTCCTAAAAATATACTCTTTGTAAGGTATACTTTTAAATCAAATTTTAAAATTTCAGCAATATAGCTTTCATTGACATTAGTGGAAATTACCCTGCTGAAACAGGACATGATGCTTTTATAATGCACCCTGCAGTCCCCGGTGACCAATAGGGGATATAACATATTGATTCACACATTACTGTATGGAGGGGCATAAGCAGAAAATACTAGTGCACTGTTTTGCCTGGTTATATAATTCTTGAAAATGGAAAAACAAATATCCCTTCCAACTATTAAAATTACAAACTCCAACCTAGGAATTGTAAATAAAAGCAATTGTGTCGCAACTCACATTAAAATGCCTATTTTAAAATTTGCCTTTTTGAGCAGTCTTGCCACATCAGGATAGAAGACATTGCATACTAACCATTATTTCATGACCGTAGAGAAACATATTGAACATTTGTAAAATAGGTCTCTAAAATATTAACCTACTGACCCTATGTTTCCTTTCAGTTCTACTGACATAAAAAGTATTCCTTAAGCATGCTTCCTTGCTTAGGAATTGCTCAGATTTTGTGGTGTCTCTTTCTCAGAATTTGTAAAACTGTATTTCTGATAACTCAGAACGACCTGTAATACATTAATAGTGACTCAAGAAACCTGTTTGATTCTCCTCCACTATTAAAAGTTTAAAGCAGTTATCTTTGAGGAAGTTATCTTTGAGGAATGTTAAAACATATTGTGGTGGTCCAGTAAGTCCCGGCCCTGGCTTCCCCTCCCTAAGGGAAACAGCCCACAGTAAAGCAGCTGCCTGCATGCCCCAGGACACAAGTTAAAAATGTAACAGACCTCTTCACAGGGAAATAATGTACAGATGGTATTATAGACTGTAATTTTCTCTATGCTGTACACTTCCTTCCTATAATAACATCACCAGACCCCATTTATGTGCTTCATGTGACCCTAGCGGAAACTCTATTATGAAATATCTTTATTCTGAGACCCTGTATATTGCTCTCATTTTCTCACCTCTTCGCAGAGCACTGTCTTCGATATCTGGCCTGCCACCACCGGAGAATCTCTCCTGTCTGTAAGTCCCAATAAATAAAGCTTAGAGAATTATTTTTTTTCAGGCAGGAACACCAACAAATGTTATGTTGAATATCTTAGTTGAGAGAAGTATATGGGTTTGGAACCAGGTGGTTCCTTAAATATAGCTCTAGAGAGATAATATTTTTAATGTTAAATACAAACAAAACGGCCCTTAAAGGAATTCTAAGAATTTCAAGAACAGTCAATATAGCATGACAGACATGGATGGAAGATTGAGAAAGAGATGGGGATCAAAATTCTCTATCGTTCAGAGTCTTGCAAACCTGTATTACTGTTCCATAGATACTTTAATGATTTTAGGGAAATCTATACAGGGGAAATTGCCAAGTGGTTTATTCCTTTAAGTGATATTCATGTCATATTCCAAGGTACTTTTGCATTCCAGTAAATGAATCCATGCAATTCTAAACATTATATGAAGAACTTAGGAAGCCAATATTGAACAATATCTATTACAAATAGTAGCCAATAGAGTTAATAGTGAACAGCAACAGCACAATGATTATTTACTCTGATATTAAATCGAGGATTCAAAATGTCCAGATGAAAAAAAAAACAATAAAACTCAAATTATATATAACTTTCAATAGTAAATGCACTTTGGTGATTGTTTCTTTCTGGCCGTGAACCTACAGACATAATGAATTTGATCCGTTCAGAGCATATAAAGAGCTACTTAGCTCACTTTCTCTAACAGTTTTAACTAAAAAGTGTATGCATTTAATTTAATAGAAGAGATGTTTTAAAGTAATTTAAAGGAGATTTAACAAATTCCCTAGGTCATTCCCTTTAGTGCTTGATGGCTGCTCAACCCAGATGTGCTCTTTATTTATATGGTGTAAAATTCTTAAATTCTTTAAATGGGTTTTAAGTCAATTTCCTTTTTCTCTTGTTGAGAAAAAGAAAACCTTTTTTGGTATGTATTTGGAGATCTTTTTGCTTCTCAAATGCCTTAAGTTAAATAAATCTATTTTCTCAATATGTTCATTGATAAATATATTTTAATTTTGGGGTGTTACTGTGTAAGTTTAATTTTCCTTATTGCTGTTTTATAGCTGTAATTGCCAGATACTTTCATAATTATTTAAATATAGTTTATTTTTTAAAATTAGTATCTAGACTAGTTTTTCTCCTGCTGATGAGAAGAATCAATTCCAGAAGATACCTTTAAAGTTTTTGTTATAGTTTTCCCCCGTTTAGACAAACTATTGCTAATCTCAAGGAAAAACAAGTGCCTAATGTCTTGACCAAAGGCAAAATATCACGTAGAAATCCAAATTACATCTGATTAAAAGAATGATGTGTCAGTGTCAGCCACTTTATCCACTGACTGGTTATTCTTCAGATTAACAAAGCCTGAGTGCTGAATCTCTCTCATTCTTCCTGTCTATCACTTTTTAGCTATAAGTGACTATTCTCATAGGCTCATATATCCTAATAAATATTTTACCTTGTAAACTAGAGGAACAATTATTTTCCAATGATAGAAAAAATTGTAGATACAAGCATGCTGCAAAATTGCTTTAGTCTTTAGGCTCTAAATTATATTATCTAAGGGCAACAACTTAATGGAAAGTTAAATAAATTTAGCTTTGGCTTCCAGAGTGTATCAAGTCAATCAAATTACAATAACTATTTGAAGGTCTTTGAAGTATAATAGGAAATTTGAGTAGGATAAAACTGAGAAATCATAGAGTTCTCAATTGTGTGTGTGTGTGTGTGTGTGTGTGTGTGTGTGTGTGTGTATAGCCAGGATGAAGACTGAGAAAGATTGGAGAATGGATAACACCTTTAAAAAGCGTGTAGGTACCTTAACTTTATCATTCTCTCCTTGGGTGAAAACATTTGTAATTTCAGGAACTATTAAATCTACATCACCATTTTTTATGTAGACATTTTCCATTATATGCAAATGGCCATCATCCTTAAAGCAGTTTGTCAAGCATTAGCTTGCAAGAAGAAGGGGAAAAGTTAGGGAAAGTTGGAAAACTATTTAAGTAACTTTGTCATGCTATATATTAAGTGAAATATACAATATACTGGCATTTAAATACTGTACAACAATTAACAATTCAATGAGGCAAGTAATAACAATCGTAAAACTTGTACGTGAAAAATGTTTTTTGTTGTTTTTTTTCAGTCCCACACCTTTGCCAGTTGCTCTCACTTGGAGGTCAGAAAACCCAGTCCTCCATTCAAACTTAAAAAATATGAAGTGGTATGTCTGGGAGTTCTTGGATCTGTTTAGAAAACATTAAATACTTCCTTTTAACATGAAAGATTCAGATGAAACACATATCCTGTGATCTTGCTGAGAATGGTCTAAGACTGAAAGGAAGCTGATTTTCATGAGTGCATTATGGAATTTTTTTTATTACTTAATAACCACATTTTATAAAAGTCTCAACATTTATTCATTTTCTCTCTCATAAATAAGAATTAATACATTTTAGCATATGTTTCCATGCTTTCTTTCTTTTTTAATTGTTTTTCAAAGTACTGCCTCCTCCTTTATAGCTGTTTTAGCGCAAATCCTCATGGTTGGAGTTATGATTTACGGTCTGGAATTGAAGGGTTATTTTCCCAGTTTCCAAGGCAAGCACCTGCATCCTTTTCTCAGCAGTCTCAAGCACAAATCACTGGTGAGTATGAGCTACACAAGCTGGGGGTTTACAGGAGATATGATCAGGAACAACCAAGCTGCTCTGCCCTGATATAACTTCCACTATAACAGGAGTTTGATGAAAACCTCAAGGTTTATTGCAAAGATTTCCAGAAATGTGAAATGATGAAGTGATAATCAAAAGTGCTAGAAAGAAAGGTAAGGGGAAAATGTGTCTTTTTTATTCATAATTCTCTTTTCTAAATAGGAGACAAATGGCAGTAAATAAAATGCAAGCTGACAAATAGGTTCTTCCTAAGGTAATTCTTTCAGCTATTCTTCCCTTTTCTTCTGCCCATCACTTGTAATCCTCCAACATCACCTGGGCTCTACCTTTCCCATCGTGTAATTCCTCTTTCTTTTCCTGGCTCACTCACACTCTACTCTTTGTGACTCTCTGGGGGTCTTGCCACTGAGAAGCCCTGGCTTCTGCGTCTGTTGAGTCATTGTTTTAGGTTTGTACTTAACATCTTTCAGAATACATAAGAGTAGGAAAATGTACAGAAAAAAAAGTACAGATGTATTTACAGATGTAATTTCATCTGCAATGGCTCAAAATGCTTTCATTCTTCGGAGTCACAATTCACATCCAAGGCATAGAATATACCTTAACCTTGAAACTCTGCTTATAATAAAGGAGGGAGCCTGGCTTGGAATTTCTACCGATGTGTACTCCTTTTTTATACTAATAGTTCTTCAGACTATTCTACCTACTTAACATGAAAGATAATTCTATGGATACAGATGAAAATAAGTTTCTGGTTTTGCAGAAACTTATAGAAGAGGTACATTTACCTATCGTGACCAGAAAAACACCAGCGACCACATGATGTGCAGTGCTGAGTGTGTGCTGATTCAGTAGAACTTAGCAGCCTTTGGCTGCCATCGGGTATAGGGTGAGCCAAGAGCAAAATTTTTAAGATTATATTTTTATGTTTTTTAAGTTAAAAATAAGAAAAATTGGAATTGTTCTTTCCAAAAAGAAATGTTATCTCGGAATTACAAAATGTATACTACGTGTAATTTAGGACTTTCTAATAAGCATCTGTGCATAAATTAATTTCTTAAAAATAAAGACTAATAACCATTTATTAAAGGTTGTTAGAGATTCTAGGAACAACATTACTGAACAACATTTGTGAACCAAAAGGCAATAAACACAACTGTTGGTAAGGAAATTATTATTTTTTATGGTATATGAAGGCTTAAATAACCTGGAACAAAAAAAAAATATCTTCATTGAAAACAAAATAGTAAATGATTAACATTCTAAACAATGTGACTCACAAATTATTAGCCAATATATCTGTCCCCTAATGTAACAAATAAATCATCCATTCTTAGCTCAACCATACAAGAATATTATTTCTGTGATTGTTGTTTCCATTGCATTAGTACTACTTAACTTATAGTCTCTTCAGTCTTACCATATCTTGAATACTACAAGCTACCTGTAATAATAGAACACTAGAGGTTATAATCGGCATCACTATGTTCAGCTACATAATTATTTTTTTCACACTTTTTTCAATTTTATTTTTATGGGTAGTGGGAGAAATAGTCTAAGACTGTATTAG
>JAQZBX010020757.1:0-39652 GCA_029593785.1 Cabassous unicinctus | reverse complement strand
GGCTATACAGGACCCTTTAGACTTCCAAATAAATTTAACCATGTTTTCCATTTATTTTAAAAATGCTGGTGGAATTTTTATCAGGATTGCATTGAATCTGTATATCAATTTGAGTAGAATTGACATCTTAATGATACTTAGTCTTTCAATCCATGAGCATGGAATATTCTTCCAATTATTTAGGTCTTTTTTTTTTTTTTAATTTCTTTTAACAAAGCATTATAGTTTTCTGAATACAAGTACTTTAAATCATTGGTTAAGTTTATGCCTGAATATTTCGGTTTTATCTATCATATTTTATTTTCACCACTCTTTTGATGCTTTTAGTTATGATTATTGATATAATCTTCATTTCTAGATTATCTGCCAGGCCTCTCTCTCCTGTCTTTCCTTTTCAGGCTGTAGCACACCCTTTAGTATTTCCTGCAAAGGAGGTCTCTTGGTTACAAACACTCTCAGTTTCTGTTTACCTGTGAATATTCTAAACTCGCCCTCATTTTTGAAAGACAATCTTGCTGGATATAAAATTCTTGGCTGGAAGTTTTTCTTTTACAGTACCTTAAATATATCATACCACTGTATTCTTGCCTCCATGGTTTCTGGTGAGAAATCAGCATTTAATCTTCTTGAGTATCTCTTATACATTATGCCTTGCTTTTCTCTTGCTGCTCTCAGAATTCTCTCTTTGTCTTTGGCTTTTGACGTTCTGATTAGTATGTGTCTCGGAGTTGGTCTATTCAGATTTTTTCAGATGGGAGTACGTCCTGCTTCTTGATCATGGATATCTATGTCCTTCAATAGGGTTAGGAAATTTTCTACCATTATTTCTTCAAATATTCCTTCTGCTCCTTTTCCCTTCTCTTCTCCTTCTGGGACACCCATGACAAGTATGTTTGCACGTCTCTTGCTGTCCTTTAGTTCCCTGAGAACTTGTTCAAGTATTTCCAATCTTTTCTTCATCTGTTCTTTTGTATGTTCACTTTCAGAGGCGATTTCTTCAAGCTCACCAATCTTTTCTTCTGCCTCCTCAAATCTGCTATTATATGGTTTCACTGTATTTTTTATTTCATTTATTGCACCTTTCATTCCCGTAAGAACTGCTATTTTTCTATGTATACTTTCAAATTTTTCCTTGTGCTCAACCAATGTCTTCTTAATATCCTTAATTTCTTTAGCCATCTCATTGGAGTTTTGTTTGAACATGTATGATTAGTTATCTCAACTCCTTTATGTCATCTGGAGGCTTATCTTGTTCCTTTAACTGGGCCGTATCTTCCTGTTTCTTGGTGTGGATTGTAATTTTTTGTTGGTGTCTTGGCATCTGGCTTGCTAGACTATTTATTCAGGGTGCAGTTTTTCTCTTTAGTTTAGGGCTTCCTGCCCTTCTCCCTTGCTGGTTGTGTAGTAGTAGGCAAAGATGCAGTTTGTGCTATAAGCTGTGGAGGCTCAAATTATCCTCATTGCCCCAAGGACCAATGAAGCTTCTCCCAACTTTCTCCTTTGCCAGGGTTAGGGACAGAGCCACAGCTGTGTGGAATAATCCAACTCATGAAGGCCTAGACTGTAGTTACCCAGATAGACTGATGAAGCTTCAAGCCCATCTCTCCCCTGCCTGGGTCAGGGATGGAGCTGCAGGTGTGGGCAGCAATCTATGCAGTGCAGGTCCAAGATGACCGCAGTTAACCCGGTAGACTTCCGATTATTCAGTCTGTGCCAGGTAAATGTACCTGCATTTACCTGGATAGGCTGGTTCAGGGCCCCTCAGCTTCCTAGTGCTAGAGGTGGGGCTGAAGCCCAGGGTAGGACTGCAGGCCAATCTGGGTGAAAGAAATGGGTCACCGTCACTGTGATTTTTAGTTAGCCCTGCCTCCCCTCATGCTGGGGGGTGGAGTCAAAATGGTGGCCACATGCCTCCTTTTGACTTGGACAAGCTCAAACTTTAGCTGTTCTTAGGATTATACTTTAGCCTGCCGAATTTACTAATCAGTAGCTTAAGTTGGTGCCCAACCGTCTCTTCCTCCCCTGTTTTTGGGAAGTGGAGCTTCCAATTCCAGCCGTGGAACAGCTCCTGAAGTGCTTGTGCCTCCAGTGGAGGATGGGCACCGGCCTCCGTGGCGTGGAGTGCTCTACTTACAAATCTTCTCTGCAGATGCGCTGTCTCCTCCTTCCACTCTTTCAAGGATGTTGCAGGACGCACTTCTGGTCTCCTGGAGCCCCTTAACAAGTGCTCTAGATAGCTCTGGGTGATCACCAACTGCCCTGTAGCAGGAGCTCATTCTCGGAGCTCTTTACTCTGCCTCCGTCTTGCTGGTTGTCCCTTTAGTTGCTTTTTGATAATACAAAGAAATATTTAAAAGGTGTATTATCTTTTATTTTGGAACATGTGTTTCAGTTTCCATAGTTATTTATTTTTATTTTTGTAAATTCTATAGATCAATAACAGAGTCTTTCCACATCTCATTTTCAGATACCTAAACACTAAGCCTTCTTCATTAACTTTTTATCAATAAAATATAACAAATACATCTAGGGTCACATGCCAGTGAGAACCAATGATACTGTCATTTTTATGGTGTTCAATGAAGTAGCAAAGTCATGATTTTGTCACATAACTTAAATTAGGGGCAAGAAACACAGCCCCTAGAGTAGTTAGCCTACTTTTTAATCACCTTTATATAAAGTTAAAGACAGTAACAAAAATCTAAGTGATTATGTTTCTATCATCAAATGACCTATTATTACATCTGTCTCCTCCAGATAGACGATTTTATTCAGTTGCCATTTTCGATTGACTGCTGAGATACCTCAGTGAACACCTATAAGTATTGCCTACATTATAATAGGATGAGAATTACTAAATATTTGTTTATAAAATTTTAGAGTTTATTCCTCTGCTCCTATTTCTTAATTATTTGGAAAATTATATTCACTTGAGATTTGCTAACAACAAAACAAAAAAACATCACCATGTGTTTAGCATTTATTTTAAAAGATGATAGATTTATAAATTATACAACATTCATTGGGAATGTATGATTCCACTTGGTATGATGGAGCTAATCTGGTCTTCCATGTAGATGCCTGCACTCTGAAATTTCTCTATTCTTGGAGTAGAAAATAATCTCTGTAGTCATGCAAAAGTTTTTTTTTGAATACTTAAAAGAACTCTTTCAAATCATGTAATCTTATTCTCTCTGACCTCCATTTCCTTGTCTTTAATAAAGTAGAATTAATATGTGTGTTTTCAGGATAAAGGGAGATAAAGGTGAACTATATATAGCATTTAATATAAATCAATAACTATCAGGGCCTCCTCTCCTTTTCTGTCTACTTTAGCCTAAAAATAACTGGGAGAGGATAGAGGGCTGGTAAACATACACACTTTAGTAACCCAAATAGAGATTCTCATGATCAAATTTCAGCTGGTGCTCCCAATTGAGAAATGTTACCTTGGCAGTAAGATGCTGTTTATATTGAAAATACAATAGATGGCTAGCCTTTACAGATGCTATTTAGATAAGCAAAAGTTCAGTACTCTGGCTGTTCTATTTAAAGCAAATTAAAATAGATACTTTAAAAGCCATTTTATAAACACCCATTGTTTTGGAGAACAATCTACATGCAGCCTTTACTGAGACACTTTTCCTTTGAAATATTCTTGTTTCTAGCGCCAGTTTTTCAACTAATCAAGTAAAACACAATCAGCTTTGCATCACAATGAAGTTCTGAAGATTTCTTTGTACAGTACCTTATCAAAGATATATCTTTTAAAATTTAAATTAATATTAAAACAGAAATAAATTATGCTCCTGTACTTTTCATTTGTTGTGAGGTCCGGTAATTGATTTCCAAAAATGTAAATAAATGAGACCTTTATTCCTATGCTTCTTATAATACCTATTCAATTATTTAAAGAAAAAGTTTATGTCAGGCAGTTTCTCTGTTAGGAATTACTGAATAAACCGTGCAGCAATCAAACTAATATTTAGATTATGCACAACCATGATTGCCTATGGACTCATACACACACACACACACACACACACATCCATCCACATACCCAAAAAAGAGTGAAGGAAATTGAAATAATTTTTCAAAAGTATTTTATGAAACTTTCCCCCTCTATTATATTAAAAGAAAAGAGAAGAAACATATTCATTCTCACTACTTGTGCCTTGATTCTTCACATTGCATAGATAAATTTCTCAAGAGTATGAAAATCACAAATTTTATCTGACATCATTGGGATTAATTTAATAGGCATATCAAAGATAATTTCAGTAATATATATACTTAGATATATGTGATCTTCTAATGGAAAGATATATATTTGAATTAAATATTTACATTAAATTTCATTCATTTGTTTTTATTTCTTAATAAAAATCCTGCCCATGTAATATATGGATTCTGATGTTTTTCTCCATTCTCAGGCTATTGGAAAACCATAAGTAATTCAAGACATTTTGACCTATAGCCCTCAACATCTGCTTTATTTCTGAAAGAAATCTTAAGACAATCCTGTTCCTTGCATTCAATTCAAAAGTAGTGCTCATATCAAGAGAGAATTACAAAGGCCTAAGTATTCTTGACACTTTCTTACTTATTAGTATTTTCAAAGAAACAACATAGAGGTGACTTTTTAAAAAGTAGTATTGATTACCTTGTATTTATAATCACACAATGAGTAGTATGATACAGTGCTTGTCCACATGTTTCGTTCAAATCATGTGTGTGTGCCATTCTCTTTCTTCATATTACTTTTTTTTAAAATGAAGTTAAATTCTGTGCAGCACAATACCCTGAAGAGGAGGTAAGAGTGTCATTTTTTTTGCTTGTTCACTCAAAAGTATTCATTAGAGACTAAAACTACAAATAAACGTTTTAATGATAGGTGGGTCTACAAACTGCAGTTATGTACATTCTTGTATTGAACCCTTTTTCATAAGAAATATATTTATCACAACTAAACTTAAATGCTGACTACTCCTTAAATTGTAAGCTCTTGCTGCATTTAAGGAACGCTAGTGGTCACTGTTGAATAGGGTACCATGTAAATTTTCCTCTATTATATGCAGTTTACCAAAATTAAGAAACACTTTATAGTCACAATTTTATATTTTTTAAAAAACATATATGATGTTCTTAAGTGTCCTTTAACATTGGTATCAGATTTTTTGAGTAAATGTTATGCATTTAGACAATAAATTAGGTGCATATTACTGTATCAATCTATTAATTCCATTGAGAAAGGATCCCCCAGAGAGTCTATAAAAAATCACTCGTTCAGATCAGGTGTTTCCACTCACTAACCCGGAATTTCTATTTCTGCCCATATGAGGTGTTTTGCACAAAAAAGTGTTTGAGAATTACAAGAAACCACCAGGAATTAAAGTATGTTTAACATTCTCTTTAAATGTAACCATACATTGCTTTTTCTAAACATATGAAAGAAGGCTCTGGATTCTTCTAATCATTTTCATTTCATTGCTCCTAAGCAACTTAAAGCAGATGTTTAAGGCCAGATTCAGGTGTTCAGGATAGAGTACCCTTGTGTGAAAGACAAATCAGAGTCAAGTTTGCAGACTACAGTATTTTATTCGAGACACCACAGTCTTGCTGCAGCAAAGAAAGCCAGAACGGAAGTAACTTTGGGGTTCTAGGGATGGCAAAATAGACATAAAATAGACATAAAAAGGAAGTTAGCTTGACTCCTATTGATTGGCCGAGGGTTTGTCCATCCTGTAGGGGTGGGTTTAGGGCAGGTGGGATTTATTTTGTATTGGGTCAAGCATAATGAACTAGGTGCTTGATTGGCTATCTGGGTCAGCTGCCTTGGTGGGGATTTCACATTTTAAAAGATGAAGAGGAAATTCAAGAGGGAATTGAAAGAGGAAGTAGGACATGGGTTTTTTGGCCATGAGAGGGCCCCAGGGCTTACTCTCTACAATTTTATCACTAGTTACTGGAAATGAATTCAAGTTTAATAGAGTATCATTGACTATCTTTCTTTTTAATTTTTATTTATTTATTATTGCGGTATCATTTACATACCATAAAAGTCACCTTTTTAAAGAGGGAAATTCAGTAGTTTTTATATATTCCCAAAGTTGTGCAACCATTAACACAATCTAATTTGAGAACATTTCTATCATCCCAAAAAGAAACCCTGTATCCATTAGCAGTCACCTCACATTTCTTGTTCTCACTGCAGCTGGCAGCCACTAAACTTCCTATCTTGATGGATTTGTCTATATTGGATCTTTCATATAAATTGAACCAAACACTATTTGACTTTCTGTGTGTAGCTTCTCTCATGTAGCGTAATGTTTTCACAATTCATCCATGTTGTAGCATGTATCCATACTTCATACCTTCTCATGGATGAATAACATTCCTTAGGATGCATATGACACATTTTGTTTAGCTATTCTTCAGTTGATGGACATTTGGCTTGTTTCCACTTCTTGGTTTTTATGAATGACACTGCTAGAAACTTCTATGTGCAAGTTTTGTGTTTTCAGTTATCTTCCCTATGGAGTTAGGAGTGGACTCTTTGTGTCAGATGGTAACTCTATTTATTAGAGGAAATGCCAAACTATTTTCCAAAGCAGCTGCATCATTAGAAGTTCCTGCCAGCCATGTATAAAGTTTCATAATTTCTCTACTTCCTTACCAATACTTGTCATGGCCTGTCTTTTTAGTTATAGCTGTCCTAGTGAATATGAAGTTGAATCTCATTGTGGTTTTCATATGCATTTCTCTAATGATGAATGTTTGGAATCTTTTCATATATTATTGGCCATTCCTTTAAAAAAATATGCTATTGATACATATTAGTAAAGCATACAATTCATCCAAAGTGTACAATCAATGGTATTTGGTATAATCACATAGTTGTTCATGTATCACTTGAATCATTATCAGAGCATTTTCATTTCTTCAATAATAAGAAAAAACCAAAAACAGACAAACAAACAAGAAGATTCCCACCTCTCAATCTCTTTATGTCTCTTCTCCCCTGCTGCACTCAGCTGCCATTTCTGGCTATTCTTGCACAATTATTTCTTTCTTTATTAAGCAATGTTATTGAGATATATTCACATATCATACAGTACATCTAAAGTAAATAATTAATGGCACAGTATAATCACAGTGTTGTTCATTCATTGTCACAAAAAATGTTAGAACTATTTCATTACTCCAAAAAGAAACATCTTAATGACCTTGAGGTTGGTTGTAGTTTCTTGGACCTTACATCCTCTTGATAGTGACCATTGAGACAAAAGTTTTTAATTTTGATGAAGTTCCAATTTAATATTATAATTAATATTTTTTTTGTTGCTTGTGTTTATGGTATCATATCTAAGAAACCATTGCCTAATAGAAGGTCATAAATCTATATACCTATGATTTAATTTTAGTCTTATAATTTTAGCTTTTACATTTTTGTTTTTGGTCCACCTTAAATTTATTTTTGTATAAACTGAGATACAGATCTATAATTTCATTATTTTATATGTGTTATATTCAGCTATCCCACCACCATTTCTTTCCCAAATGAATCGTCTTGGCATCCTTGTCAAATTTCATTATTCAACACTTAAGAGCAAAATACAAATAAGAAATGAATTGCATAAGGGGAAATGTTTCAAAACATGTATTAATAGGAAAAGTTTAAGCACTTCTTAGGAATATGTAGACGTTTGTACATAACTGGAAATGCACTTTCCTTAGGTAGTGGACTCCTCATTGTAAAGTGTTATTCTGGCTAAATCAATCCATAAATTCAATGTGATACAAATTCTACATTTCACTGGGAATAATAAATATAGAGAGCAGAAAATAAAAATTAAAAAGATTAATGAGGCCACATAGGTCTACTTAGAAAAATTTCCATAACGTGTTGTTGAAAACGCTCAAAATGTGTTTACTGTAACACACTTTTAAGGAACAATGACCAAGTCTTTCTATTTTGTGTATGTAAAGATGAACATGTGTAAATATACATGAAATGTACCTGTCTGTTTAAATATTATTATGTAAACATAGAGGAACGTATAAGAAGAAAAATACTAGGTTTTAAACGTTATTTTATTGCACCTGAGAATTTTGAGATAAGAATGAGACAGAGAAGAATACAAAATGTATACCACAAACAAGTAACATTATGTGTGAGATGCTAATATGAATCGATTTTGAAGATAATTTTAAAGAGAAAAAATAACATTCAACTAAAAATGTTTCATAGTCTTGATTAAAATCTGCAATTTGTGGGTATTAAATATTTTAAATTCCAAGCTAAACACTCACACACATACATATATATTTATCCCTTGATAAATGATACCATTACGAACCCTAAGTTTTCCTAAATATGTTTTAACTAATATAGCCTGGCTAACCTTTCAGAAACAACATGCCATTAGCAATTTAGAAATTTCATGAAGGCAGGTGATTTATCTTTTATACAGCCTATAAATATTAGAGGGACAAGGAGAACTACACAGCATAACCTGCTAACATTGATTGATGATCCTGCGCCCACATAGAGCAGGTGTGGAAAGTTAGGAAGAGATGGTATGGAAAGTGCACTTTTGTAATCACAAGGTAAGTTCCCTTCTCTTAGTGTTTTTAACCTTTATGTCCTTCCCTGCTTCCATTCTCCCCATAAGCAACAAAGCTTTAAAATGGACGGAAGCACAGAAGATAAAAGTGTTCATTCTGCCTTGTTCTTTGGAAATCTTCTAGTGAAATCTGAAACAAGTTTGTACAATGAATTAGAGCTTCATGAAATTCTATGAAATTCCACTTTATATTTGTGCTAAGCAGAATCAAATTTAGAATAGCACAAACCATTTACTTAACCTGGAACTGAATCCACATATGAATTTGAAAGGTCAATCAAGTAAACTTTTCCTCTGTTTTTAAATGTCTTGAAAATTTATAAATGGAACCTAGTATGTATTTTAAAATAAATCAGAATGTGAAGAAAAATGGATGATTGAATCATGCTCTGAGCTTATATTTTTAAGTGTTACCTTTTACATGTGAATGTTTAACGTGAAAAGCACCAACTATTCATCTGACATAAATATCATTTTGAATTATTATTGAAGAACTTAATGAAATATATAGTATTTAAAGGTGCACATTTTTATTACATACATATGATAAAAACTTAGGACACAGTTGTTGGTTTATTCTTTTTAAAAATAAATTTGTATGATCTATAAATTGAATGTCAAATTTATTTGAACACATTTGAAAATATAAAATATATTTTATAGGTATAAAATACCTGTATTTACCTTACCTATATTTTAGCATGTTCCTGATATAGAATTAGTCTTCTTTGCCATTCCCTTGTATTCTATAATACTAAGGTGAACTTGACATTGGCTATCCCAGATCATCATCATTGCAGTTAATAGCTTCTGTGTAAATTCTGATTTTCTCTTTGTCAAATGAAATGTGATATCCTCCTAGTTTCCACTGCACCACTGCCAGCTGTCCTGAATTATAAGTGGGATCTAGTGACATAGTTCCTTCTCAAATCCAGTGACTTTTACCAAACCTCTCCAAGAAATGTTGAACTGGTAAGGAGAGCATGCCTATGATATTGTCTTTCCCATATAGCTTTTTTGTCACCGTTTTTCATGATA
Organism: Cabassous unicinctus; assembly: GCA_029593785.1. Taxonomy (NCBI): domain Eukaryota; kingdom Metazoa; phylum Chordata; class Mammalia; order Cingulata; family Chlamyphoridae; genus Cabassous; species Cabassous unicinctus. The sequence continues at coordinate 29,987 of JAQZBX010020757.1, read as the reverse complement.
TGGAATTCCCTCCCTCACTGACCACCCCAAAAATCTACCAGTTAAAGTCCAGCTTTTGCATCCCTCCTGAGGGAAGATTTCTGTGTTTCCATCTAACTTTCAGGCTATGTTACATGCCTATTTGTGTTCCCATAATAACCTGTGTACATAACTGTCACTGCATACTTATGTGTTCATTTTTAAAAATTTATAATTTTCTTCTTTATTATCTCTACCTTTCAAGTTCCTTCGCAGCAGAAACTCCATTTCATTCAATGTTTATGTCCTTTCTGTTTCACACAGTTTCAGTCAGAAAGCTAAACTCAATTATTTTCATGTATGTATGAATGAAAATGTCTTAGGTTATTTCTGATTTTCTGTGCTCCCACAGCAGCCTGATCTTCTTTCTGTTTGGCTTGCTTTGCCTTTGGATGTATTAATTATATCAATTTGATTATTTCTGTAGCTTAGTACTTTGCATATCCCCAATGTATTGATTTACCTGCAATAAACTATGGAAAACCTAATACACTATAGCTTGACAATTTGATTGTTCTGCCAATGATAATTAAACACAATTTACTGATTTTTATATTTTTAATTTTTTATGGAAATGGAACTATTCTTTTAATGAAAAAGTCTTATGTTAAAGTGAAAGTATATACCCCAGAGAGAGGTCATCATTTTGTGCTGCTGAGAGCACTCTATTGGAATTGCAAGAGATCTTTTTAATCCCAGGCAGCTCAATGACCCTAAACAAGTAGCCACTCAAGATCTAGGCTTCTTTTATTAAAAGAAAGGCAGTTGTATTCGGTGCTCCTTGGGGTTCCTTCCACTTCTAATATTATATGTAAACAAAGTTGTTCTCTTGGTGTTCTTTGGAATTTATGAAAGTGCATTTCAATGATTCAGTACTAATCCTTTGAATATTTAAATTGATTCTATTGTCTGGAGAAGCTAAAAATTTCCTCTTTGCTTCCAAGCCGATACTTTTAGCTATAACTATATATGATCTCATATTATGCCTGACAAACTCAAACCTGCTTTGACTGGGTATTCTTGACCTAAGAAGTCTAAACATTTCTGTGGGCCCTCAGTTTCTTACAACTCAAGAAAGCCACTGTAATGCATTAAGTTCTATGTGGGTTTATAGTATTATTGATTTTTTTTTTTTAGGTCTTTGACTTGGCTAAGTAAGCAATAGCCACACATCACATAGAATACAAATTCTTAAACTTAGACTCACATTTACTACCTTCTCTTTTAGAGAATATGACTATGAAAGTAGAGGGAAGGCAGTTAGGATATAATAATCACATTTCTACTCACTTGATGATAGAAAAATTGTGAGACTTTTATTACAGGACATTGGCAGAGACATCGTATAATTAAAACAGAAACAAAACCAGATTAGGTGTGGGGCATATGAAGATAAGGATGATATTAAAGACACAGCATTTTTGTCATCTTTACATTTAGTAAAGATGAGCAATGCTAATGTTTTATAAGGATCTATGATTCATTGAAATTCTGTAAAACAAGAAGATTGGAATTTTTATAAAATTTGTAAGTACAGGATTTTCAAAAGAGACATGCATATATGCATTTTGTTTAGGGTATAGTTTGTTTATTTGGTTTTAAGTTATGAGTTATTGACACATTAGAATAATCTTTATAACTGTCAACTGAGAAGTTAAGCTGCAAGACAGCAAATGCATTTATTTTGGGGCTTAGAATTGTAGTCCAGGGAGCACAGATTCAGATAGCAACACAACTCATGTCTTGCCTTGGCATTTCAAGGCAAGGGCTTTTTTTATAATTAGGAGTAATAGGTTTTAAAATTTTTTTATTGGAGAAGTTGTGATTTTACAAAACAATCATGTATAATGTAAAGGATTCCCAAACATTGCCACTCCACCAACACCTGACAATGTTTTGGAACATTTGTTACAGATTATAAAAGAATATGATTAGACTATTACCACTAACTATGGTCCATAGCATACACTTGGTATAATTTTTCCATACACCCCCTATTATTAACACTATATATTAGTAATGTATATTTGTTATAGTTCATGAAAGACAACTATCATATTTGTACTGTTAACCATAGTCCATCTTCCACCACATAGCTCACTCTGTTATACAGTCCCATGTTAGGCAAAGGTTTTTTAAAAGGAAAGAAGTTTAAATGAGTTGTGGATATTTGTGGTACTCCAAATGCCCTTCAGGTTAGACAGTTAACTGAAGTTTACCTTGTGGCTTGTTGTATGGTGTCCAGATGTCCTTGGAATTTTGAGGAACATTGTTGTTGAGGCTTTGTATGCTTCGGCTTTTGTGATATATGGCTGAGGTCAACATAATAATAACCTCCAGAATGACCACCCTACTCTATTTTAAATCTCTTAGTCATAATTACTCTATTTTAAAAATCTCTTTTAATAATAACTTTATTTCACCTACGCCTTCTAAAAAATATGTGGCTTTGTTATGGCTCTTATGATTGTTAGTATTTTAGCTGTGGTTGTTTTTAAATAAGCTAAAAGCTAATCCCCATTATTTTCTTATGCAGATGTTAGTTGGTATCAGAATATTTATTTAATCTGCACACAATACTGGCAATCAGATTGCTTCTTTTGTTTTTTGAAAAAGGTTTGGTGACCAGTTATTGCAGAAATATTTCAGATATTATTGTAATTATATATTATCACTCTGCAGAGCATTTTCCTCAGGGGTAGATGAAAATTTAAGGAGTAAATATAAATTCTGGACAAAGGGAGAGGAACTACTTAACAGGGAAAATTTTGTAAAATGTAATTGATATTGTTACTGGGGGAGCGGGGCTTGTATACTGATGTGCACAGAAGTCAGTGTGTAACACCAGGAATTCAAGAAAAGAAAGAGATTAAGAGGCTGCCAAGCAAGGAGACAGGAGGTAAAAGCTCAATTCTGTCTCCCTGTCCTGGAGAGAATCAGGGTTTTTATTGGATCAGAATGGGGATGGCTTAGGGAGGTGGGATGATGTTACATGGGGGTGGTGTCAGATGAAGTAGGGTCAGAGGCAGGGCTAGGCCGAGCATGTAAGTAGGGGATCATGCCTGCTTATACGTCAGAAAATGGCAGCCTTAGCATGATGGAGGGTAGAATTTTTATGGGTTATATGTCCTTAAGTTACCTTAGGCCAGGATTTTGTTGCTTTGTGTGTGTGGGTAGATGTGGCTGGGATTATATAGTTTTGTCTAGCTCAACCCAGTTGGGAAGGCAGAAGACAAAACCGAGACGGGGCATTACTAAGAGGTGGGATGATTGCTGGGGCTGGGGGGGTGGCGGTCAGTACTAGGGTGTAACTGGATAAAGTAAGGGGAGTGGTCTAAGAGACAGGGCAACTGAAGTTGAAGGGCAGTTTCAGTATTTGATAGAATATTTTAGGCAAAGTATGAATAAATGTATAGATATAAGTCTATTCTTTTGTAACTACACGTGCACATGTGGCTAATATTTTGAAATGATATATTTAGGTACAAAATTTACCTCCAATACTACACTGCCAAAGACTTTAAAATGAACTTTAATATACCACATCTAAATGATTTAAGTAGCAATATGACTGTTAGTGACTACCTTATAAATTTTATCAAATGAGTGGGAACGAGGTCCTATAAGCAAGCCATATGAACAATCTTTTTCTTCAAAAAGCTCATGGTATTGTGAAGAGAACAATATACAAAAAATGCAAGACATTATGTCATAAAGCATTGATAAAATTTGTATAGTTGTGATTAGCAGAGGCAGTGATTGTTATGGGCAGTATGGAAGAAAAGAGATCAGTGTTGGTTCCAGATTTTCAGCCTATAATTCTATTTAGCACTGACTCTTTTTCTTCTTTATGTCCTGGGATAAGAATGCTTCTGTTAATAGAGTGATCTGGATATATCCAAGTAAATGTAATCAGTCACTTCCATCTAGAAAAACATGTTTGAATCAAGGATTTTGGTGAAAATTGATGTTTGCCTGAATAAAACTGTCTCAAATGTTTATTACAATATAAAATATCTTAAAGTCTGAGACTTTTCAATGCCCATGAGTTTACCATGGATGAATAAATGTAAATTCTTTGACTCATATTGGATATAAATCTGTGTGTAATAACTTCAGCCAAAACTTTGCAAAATATAATGCAATTTAAATATTCAATTAAAAGACTATTGCATGGAAAACATATTTATTTTTCTGGCTGTAATAATTTTAAATTGACTTTCATTTCAATTATCCTCAACATACAATGTCACTTCAATTATTTTTCAGTTTTCCTAATATTGTTGGTTTTTAAAAATAGTATAATCAATCACAAGACTCATCTGTTAACTGTGAAAAAGAAAATTTCTCATAGGATTTCAAGGAAAATTATCACCTGTTTAGAAATTTTGGAACATCTCCCCTTTCTTTTTCAATATATTAATGTAACATATGCCATCAACTTAAATGCCATTTTAGCATTAATGTATTTGGGTTACAGATATAAAGATGCGTTAACACTGTGAGTTATTTTTATAACTCATTTAATATGTTAGTGCATCTTAAGTTACATAGCAAATAATAAATATTAATTAATTGTCTTAAATATATACAATAAAAATCATAGATCATCCAATGTTTTAGTTCAAATCTCAGTATGTGTTTTTCTTTTAAAGCATGTGTCACACAATCCAAATAATTTCCAAAGGGGAAATTGCAACTTACATATGGGTTAACAATCTAATCTTAAATATATATTACTCATGGTCAGGTATAACATTTATTACACTTTATCAAATTGGAAAGGCTATCACTCTAAGAAAAGGATGATTTTATCCTAGATACTATGCACACAATTTGGATAATTTATCACAATTACATGCAGTCTATATCTTCATGCTATTAATGTTTAATATTACTAATGTTATTAATTTTTATTTGAGCACATAGATTGTAATTTTAACTTGAATCTTTTTCTAATGAAAGAAATATTTAGCAAAACAAGTATTAAAAATTGACAAGTAATTGCATGCCATATTTTATAATATGGTATAATTCTGAGCACTATTTAAAAATGTATTCAACAAATGTGCTATGTGACCAGATATGGATGAAGGTTTGTGTACAATAAATAGAATTCCTTCTTTATAGAGATCACGGCATGGCATGGAAAAATAATTTTAAAAAGAAGAAGAAATAAAATAATTTTCTACATGATGGAAAGAGTAGATTACAAAAGTGATAGCACTTGATGATACCATGGAAGGCTAGGGTAACCTTATGGAGGAAATGACGTTTGAGTTAAGTGTTAAATATGCTTACTGGATGAACAAGTGAAAGAACAGTCCAAGCAAATTGAATTGCATATGCATGTTTTGGGGGACCTGATAAAACTAAATTGAAAACAAGTATGAGTGGGGAAAAGGGAAAATAGACAACAATATTCTCCTTTGTCAATGAATTAAGCTTAGAATTTTTTCAAGATAGCTAAGAGGAGATTAAAAATAAGGAGTCTCTTATCTAAGTCTGTACTTCAGTGGAGAAGTCTGGTTGGGAAGCAAATAAATTGGAAAGGTGTTTTAATTTCCCAGCTGCTGAAACAAATACCATACAGTGGCTTGCCTTAAACAATGGAAATGTATTGGCTCATAGTTTTGAGGCTAGGAGAATTAAAAAACTGAGGCATCCAAAAGGCAATGTTTTCTCTCCAAAGCGTGTGGCACTCTGTTTTAGTTTGCTAAAGGCTGCCAAGGCAATATATCAGAAATAGGTTGGCTTCTAGAATATGGATTTATTAGTTTAAAAGACTACCATTTCAAGGCTGAGAATAAATGACCAAATCAAGATTTCATCAGCAGAAACGGCTTCAATAGTATATATGATTGTTCATTTACTTAGAGAAGACTACCTGGGAAAAGGCTGAAGAGAAGACTAGGAATCAAGAGTCCTGATTTGGTAAGATTCCATGTGAAATGCTCTTTAATTTTCAAGTCTCCAGTTTAGAATAGAGATATGGGATGAATATAAAAAGTATTAATATAATGACGGAATTTACAACCTTTGGACTAAATGAGATCACCCAAGGACAGAGTGCAGAATGAGAGGAATGAAGTTGCCAAAAATGGTAAAGGAGAAGATGAAATATCACTAGACCATACCAAATATTATCATAGGCACCTCACATATTCTCCCATTTAGTTTGTAAACAGTCATTCCTCTTCTAACTTCCCAATTTTCAATGGGGAGTCTTTTAAATATTTTAAAAATAAAAATTTAGTACATTAAATCAGCTAAATAAATTGTACAGCATAAGTAATAGTACTAGTTGTTTAGCAAGTTTTAGTACAGAAAAATATTCCCTATAGGAATACATGGAAACAGAACAACTATGTATAATATCTGGTGAGATAATATATTACTAAGATTTGCAAGTATGTTCCTGGAATCTCAATGAATGTGAGAAAAAATTTGTGATTTATAGACAAAAGTTTCCTTGTTAAAGGACAAGAGTAAATTTCTGCATCATGAATCCTAAGAGTTCATAAATAGTATTAAACTGTTGTTTTAGATGAATATTTATTAGCATAGAAGTTTTCTTAATTTTTTCTTCATTGAGTAAAAAAGTTCACAAAGTAAGTGGAGTGTGATTCAATTTTTATGACTATATATTTATTTTTATTGTGTATACACACATATAGAAGAAGGTAAGGAATAGTTATTTCTGGATTATAAAATTGTAATTATTTTTTACTCATGTTTGTTCATCTACAATTTCTATATTTCTACTACATTCATAAATTATATTTAATGTAATATGTTATATATCATATATTACCTCTTACATATAATTATTCTATATAATAAGAATAGTATTTAATTGTAATTATAATTTGAAAAGAGCTGATGAATGAGTGGAAAAAATTTATAGTAAAATAATTTCATACATGGTGAAGTTGAGCAGCAAAGACTGGAAGTAACCTTTAATGAGTAGTTACTTTTTCATCTCTGAATACTGGCCTAGAATACCTGTCATGAAAATGCATAATGGATGTTTGTTGAATAAACTAGCATAGAGTTCATATATATATAAATTATTCCTTTCATAGAGGAAAACCCACAAAATTCAAATGAGTCATTTGGGCTTTCAAAGGGAAAAAGAAAGTTCAAACATTGTTCAGATACCAGTAAACAATGTTTTATATACATATTCTTCTGAATCCTGAGTAGCCAATTAACATTAGTAAAGATTAAACCAGGAGCAATGAGGTTGGATCTAAAAACTACTCCTCTGGAACTTCTACTTCTATAAGCCTTTTTTCTATATATGGCACTTTTTACATCTCAGGTAACGCACATATAGAAATGGAGGTCAATGTGGAATTTTCCAAAATTATTTTAGGAAAGTTAAGGGAGATATAACATTCTAGGAAGAGCCTTGGGGCCATTTGGATGTAATGAAATCATGATAATAAGGCTTCTGACACCAGATTCAAGTCTGGCTAATTCCAAGACCTGTAAAACCTGTCTCCAAGCATCTGGATGACAACTGAAAAATCCAGTCTTCAGCAAAATTCCATGTGTAGTTGAAACCATGCATTTGTTTGACTATATCTATCAATTTATATTCTCCAGTGTGAGAAATACCCTATGGATACTTACCACAGTTTCTAAATCTATTTTTGAATACATACACTAAAGATAAACCAAATACATAAACTAAAGATGAATAATGCCAAATTACTATTCCCTCCCTCATAAAACACAGGAATCTATCCAATAGCCCAGCTTCCTTGGAGATAGAATATATGCTCTACAAGATTTCAAATATGGTAAAAGTTGAAGATAATCTATTATATGCTAAATTTCTAACAGTTTGGTTTTCTGTGAAATGGTTTAAGATCACTTCAAACCACAGAAAGACTGCAAATTCAACACAATTTAGTCTGGGGCTATTTTTTTTGTACAATAATTACACGTGTGGCATTTTAAAATCTGAAATTAAACCTGGCTTTTTTTTCTTCCCTCTAATTACTCTTGAATATGCCTGAACTGAAATGAATATACCTCTGCCATTAGTTTATTATGTTGACAATAACTATGGCATATTTTAAAAATACCTCTTATCAATGTTAATTACATATTGCATTCTTCCTTACTGATAGATGTCTGACAATTTCAGAGCAATAATGGAGCCCCAGGATGCCAGATTCCCAGTGGTTAAGTTACATTCCAATGATGAAGCAGGGTATGGGGGTGCTCCATCAGGTCTATTCAGTTCAGTAGATAAGGCCTACTCCACATTACACATCAGGTTGGATGGGACAAAAAGATGACAAAGATATAGTCCTTGAATTCAGAGCCTTACAGTTTAACAGAAGAGACAGAAATTTATCATAAGGAATTCGGTGCTTTGATGAAACAGGTATAGTTAAAAAGTGGCCTAGATAAGATGATAGGTAGCACCTATGTATATGTGAGTGATTTAGAATACATTTGAGCTAGATTTTTTTTTTTTTTATAAGCCCTCTCTCACTTGGAGGTGGAGTGGACATCACCTTCCAAGTCCCCTCAGGATTGGGGGAGGAGCTGTGGACTAGAGTGGACTTGGTGGTGTTCTGTTGTAGACATATTGTGATTCAAGCAATGGAAGAAATTGTAACAGTGAGGTGGAGCCGGTGGCCACTGGACATTTTTGGGGCAGGGAAAGGAGGGGTAGTTGAAATACTGGGGCTTTTTTGGGACTTTGGGGGTTGTCCTGAGTGGCAAAGCGGCGACGGATATAGGCCATCTTCCATCAGAATATACCATGCAGAACTGGGTGGGAGAGAGTGTGGTCTGTGATGTGAAATGAGCTAGATTTTCAGGAGTGCGATTTGAGTAAGCTCTGAACGACAGGTAGAAAATGCCTAAAACATCGGAGAATGGTGGAAGAGGTACATTCCAAGGAAGGAGGGCATAATTTGAAGAGTCCCTTAAGTGTGAGAGCACATGCCATTTCTCAGGAATTGTAGCAGTCCTCAAATTTGTGAGCCTAGATTATCACTTTCATAGCTGAGAGTGACTGGAGTGAGAATAGCACAGTAAATTGAGTGGCAATATTAGAGAACCTTCTACGTAACGTAAATACTGGTCAAATTTATACTAAGTTTAGTCATAAGTTTATAAGGAGGGAATTCACCTGACTAGATGTACAGTCTGGAAGGTTAAAGCAAGCATAAGAAATAATTCCTAAAAAGGGGACAGTAAAGGCAGCAAAAATCTCCACTCACTTATATATGTATATAATATACATTATATTAATATATATATATTTATATACACATGCACAAGAGCAGCAGTGGGGTTGATGTGTAGCGTCAGTAGGATTGTCGATGAGAGAAAAGGTATAAAGTATAGAAATAACAGGTTTGGCAAGAACAGGAGTGCATCAAGGCAGTAGGAAAGGGTTGTAAATAAATTTTTCATACTAATCAACATGTTGTAGGTGATGGAGTATCATGGGTGAGAAAGACTAGAAGCAGCACCAAAAGGAGAAAAGGGGAAGACTGGGAGGCAAACAATGAAGAACAGGAATGCACACATAGCGGAGAATTCCTCTTAAAATACATTTAGAAGGTGCGATTAGGAAGGTAGAAGCAGAAGCAGAGAGAGGACACTGTCACGGAGACAATGGAAGGAAAGAGGGGCAAGTAGAAGAACTTGGTATTTATTGTTGACTGTAGTGGTGTGTTCGGATTAGAAAAGATCATGTTTGTTCAGACAACAAAAGAGATCATCATATTTGGCATCCCGAAATTCAATGATAATCTTAGTTAGGAACTACTCAGTAGAGAGGTGAGGAAACATTCAGATTATAGTAGCTTTAGAGATAAATAAGGTGTGATGGAGAAGATAATAGACTCCACTTCTAAGAAGAGTGGAAGTTAAAGAAAGAAAACAGTCACAAAGAAGCAAGGAAAGTAAAAGGAATTTGAGGATGGGCAACTTAATTTTGTTTTCAAGTCCAATGAAATTTTAATCAATAGAGTGAAAGAAATTGAAAAAAATTAAACAATATCATTGGTAGCACAGGGTTGCTGCAGGGGGTAGTAAGGTATTTGTTCCTTTAAATTGCAAAAGTCAGATTCAACTTAAACTCCTTTAAGAAAGAAAAATAAAAGAGAAGAAAAGAAACAAAGACACTCATTGACTCATTATTTCTAACTATGGAAGGGCTTTAGATATTTTCATTTAAGAAGACAGGAGGACAGGGAAGCTGCCAAGAAATCAGGAATGTCTGTAAATGAATAGCAAAAAAAGAGCTGGTTTGTATTGAGTTTTAAATATTTTAAGTAGCATCCCTGATTCCATCAATTAAGAGAGAAATAATGCAAGGATTTATATGGCATCATGAATCAGAGCCATTAAACAGATCACCTGGTGGCGGTGGGGTGGGGGGATAATACAACACAGAATAATGCCCAGGGATTGAGTAAAGCTGAAGTTTTATACATAAGCCTGACTAGGGAGCATCTGGAAATTCGGGGATCAGAGAAATTAAAGCAGGGCTTCTTAACCTTTTTTGTTCCATGGACCCCTTTGCCAGTCAGGTGAAAACCAAGGATTACTAAGTCCACACTATACTGTGTATTATTTAATAAATATATCACACCCGCACCAACACGTTTCCACAAGAATAATGTTTTTTTGAATTTCAATTCAACCTCACGGACCTCTTGTTAAGAACACCTGGATTAGAGGAAGGCCGATGATAGGGAGTATAACACATTTGGAAGAGTTTGCAGACTATTTTTGGTTTAAATCCATTTTGTTTAGGTTATGTACACACACACACACACACACACACACACACACACGTGGAGCCTTCCGAGAAGGGAATCTTATGGTAAAAAGCAGTCACATTGAACAATGATGCCCAAAATGAGCATAATTATGGGCCTGGAAAGGCATGTAGGAACTTCTTTTGAGGTTTTAGAAGAGAGAGAGAACAGAGAGAGAGGGAGGGAGGGAGGGAGGGAGAGGGAGGGGGAAAGACTCCATAGGAATACAAAACTACCAAATATTTTACTTTAAATTAAGTTTTGAAACATCTCTCCCTAAAGCCTAATTAGTACCATTCTTTAGAATGCACGGGCACGTATTGTCTGCTATGCTCATTTCTGGATCTCCTTCAGAATTCTAACACAACATGGAAAGTCAGAACTAAAGGACTGTTAAGAGAGTGCTCTGACTGGTTGGATCTGGCCACTGTTTATAGCCAAAAGTTTCTCTGTGAGCACAGGTACAAGAAGAGAGAACTGCTAACTGCTCTTTCTCTGCCTTTTTGTTCCTAACTGGCAACTTCCTCTTCTAGTTATAAGCAAGTGGTTATAATATTCTAAACAACTGCTAATTTAAAGCAAATGTTTGAGGTAGTCTTTCTTTTCTTTCTAAATTAAAAATTTACTGTGACTAGAATAGAGGGAAGCTTTGTAATAAAATTAAAGCTCTCAATACATTTTTGATGATTTAATTTGATATTTAAAAAGTGAAAGGAGGAGGAAATGAAGTATATAGCCTTGAAGGGTTTATAATTTATAGTTATTTCTGAATATAACTAAAGATATATATCTTTAAATATGAAGATATATAAATGTATGTTTAGATAAATGTAGATAGAAAAAAGATATTAAAAAGAAAGAGGTTGGAATATTTTTAATACCCCCTATATATACATATATATGATATGTAATAGGATTCAAATATAGTCATGCTCCACAATGAAATGAACTCTGAAGGATGTAAAATTAGTTACACTTTAAGAGGAGAATTTTCAAATAGCCTAAAACCCCCAAATGGAACTGTTAACATTTCTATTTGCTACATGGCAACATTGACAATGTTTGCATAAACATTGAAATCACCTCAATTAATTTTGAGGAGTCTCTTAACTATCTTACTTTTATTCACCTTGGATTCAAAGTGACTACTAATGAAAATAGCAGTAATATACTCTCATCTATATAGGTTTGTGTTCTTGAGTGCCAGCTGGTGACACTGTGATGATACATAGCACTAATAATTGATTAAAGTGACTTCTCGCCTCGCCCCAGTGCTCATTGATATGTGACACTCGACAATATATTATTAAAGCCCCTTGTACTGGAGATTCACTGGGAAAGAATGTCACTAGAGAGTCCTTCCTTGAGTGATGCATTTTTCTTTCACAGGGCTGTGAAAGGCTAAGGATGCACTTTCAAAGCCAGTCCATGGATTTCTTTAAAGAATAAAATCACCATTTTAAAAAACCTCAGTATTTCAAAGATTGCCATGTGTGTATTATGGCTAGAAGCACAGGCAAGCCAAGCTCATAAATAATACATCTTGCTTGCATTGTGTATATTTCCTCTGCAGACGCACTGAAGAATGGTTTACAAAGCAAAGTGTAATCATGGTCCTCGAGATTTATGGAATGAGTTCATATTAACTTTTTAAAAAGAATCTCTATAAGACTGTAGAACCACCAAGGAGGTAGAAATGATAAGCCTGAAAGGCTGTGGTTTCAACCCCCCAAATTTAAGTGCCTAAGAATAATACAGAAAAATGAGAACAAATGAGTCTCGGAGTACTATCTGTGATCAAAAGATAAGGGTAATAGGTATGTTGCACTTACTCCAAAGGACTTGTCAAAAATAGACTATCCATCCTTATTACCTTCTCCATTCTTCAGAATAGAAGTCTAGTGATTCTTTAAGGAAGGTATTTTAAAAGTAAACTCTTAAACCACAAGGGAGAGGGAGAAAGTGTGAAAGGGGAATTTCCTGTACTGTAATCTAATGAGAGACTTCTATGAGAACCACTCATGGAAATTTGGGCTACATACAAAAGGGAGAAAAGACATGACCTATGAGTATAGGGAGACTATATTAGGAGAATTTAATATTTACACTCTGGAATTTGGATAACTTAAAGATAGAAGTCTTATTATTGCTTGGAGGAGCCTGAAGGGTAAAAAAATGATTTGAGAAGCCCACAATGGCAGGGAAAGGAGAGAGGCCAGCAGAGGGAATTGCCTATATTTTCAGATTTTAGTGGAGCAAGTGTTTGTAAATTTTTCTATGGGCCCAGTATATTATACACTACTGACAACACCTGAATAGATAGCTAGGACTGAGTCTTTTTGAAAGACTATCCAAGTGAACTTCTTGAGAGGGCTAGGGAATCAATTAAAAATCAATTGTGTCCTTTGAAGGGTAGGAATTAAGGAGATGGCATAAAATGTCATCCCATGTGAAAATGCTGTGTATCAATTGCAGAACAAATATCCCTAGCAGGGCCAATTCTAAAGAACCTACAAAAGCAGCTCACTTAAGAGTATGCATTTGGGTATATGTCCCAAAGAGATTATATCATATACACCCCATTATACTATTTTATGACAAGAGACACTACTCCTGAAATCTCCCCTCCACATGGCTCAAAACCTAGAAAACTCAAAAGTTGCATAGTGAGCAGCAGAAAAATAGAGTAAAATAACAGATTCCAGTTCTTGACTAGTCTATGACTAGTCTGTGGATTTATGGGTCAGATCTGAGCTGGAGGAGGGATGGGAATGGGGAGATTAGATTTGATGAGATGAGAAATTGAAATTTGATTTAGATTGGGTTAGATTTTTTTTAATATCTGAAAAGAACATTCTAGTATTCATAAATGTTGAAAATATTTAGGTTCTACTTAAAATAGCCAGGGATAAAAAGCAGAGATCTCAAAGAATATGTTTTAAGGCAATAATAAGGAAAGAATAATGCCTATTATTAAATTCTAACCACACCATGACCGCCACTACCTTTGTCATGGAATTAATGGAATTAAACCCATTAAAAAGTAGTCAGGCACAAAGAAGTCCAGGTGCAGAAAGAGGTATCTTGAGGGACAGTCTCCAAGTTCTTGAGGAATCTGAATTCTGCCAAGATACACAACAAGTAGAGTCTGGAGACAGGTAAGTCCACAGTGCCAAGGTCAGTAGCACGTCTACTGAGAACATAAGAAAAATAGGTCACTAATTAAAGCCAAGATCATCAAGACAAATGTCTCTAAAGATTTAAATGCCCGGGAGAGCTGCCCACTTGGTAGAGCTACCCACCTAAGTTCAGGAAACACGACTGCCCCAGAGGTCTCATGAACCACCCTTTCTGAGGTCTCCTGTGTCTCATTCTACAGAGTAGCTAAAGCCTCAATTTCCAAGTTTTCCAAACAGCTTTCTGCTGTTTAAAGACCAAAAGATTATGAGGTGATCTTTTCTACACACAAATGAGATGTAAAGAAGAGAAGGAAAAAACAGATTTAATGTTGGAAAAATATATATATTTACACTGGAGTCTTGAGAGAAATGGAAATTGATGCAAAATAACTCAGATAAAGAACTTGCATTCTCACCACTGTTTTAGGGAATATGTTGAAATAGCTATAGCAAGAGCATCTCTGAATGGTCTGCTTTTGGAGCATAAAGTTTCAATGGGGGGAGTTAAGGCAAAATATCCTTGTCAATTAGGAAAGGGATTTACAAAATCCCTCCTTTAGCTACACATAGATATGTACATTTTAAAAAATAAAAATAAAAATTATTACCCAAAACTTTTCCTATGTTAAATATCAAAAATATTCCAAATCACTTAGGCCATCTAAGACATAGAATAAGAAGTTAAAAAATCAATAATTTATTTAGAGTTATGAGTTATTTTGCCATCATTGCATACTTTTAAGTTAGCTCTACATTGAGTATGGATATATCAGGAATTTGATTATATATCAATATGTCCAAAGGAACAAAGGAAATTGATGTTGGAGTCTCCAAAACCACAGTTTTGTACAGTTTTCTTTTGTTTCATATTTTCAAAAGAAGATACTATTTAAATATTAATTGCAACAATGTTTTCTTAAATTTAGATCATATCCTGATGGTATAGAGAAGCAGAGGAGAAGGAAAAATGTGTGTGTGTTTGAGTGTGTGTAAAGTTTTTCATTATGAAAATTTTCAGATATATGATAAAACAGAAAGATTTTTACCATAAATATCTATTTACCCATTATCTAGATTTAATCATTAACATTTTGCCATAATTATTTAATACCATTTTATCTATATAACCATCTAACCATCACCTGTCATCCTCTTTCATTGTTTACTTATTTCAAAGTTAATTTCAACTATCTGAGCTCTTAACAAAAGACCACAGACAGCACAATTTTAGTTGAACAAGTTGAACTTATTGACTCATTGTAATAAGAAGAACACACACAATGGGAAACTATGGGGCAACTCAGTAACAGTGTTTTAGAACGGACTTATAGGATTTGGGTTTATATTATCTGAACTTCAGTGGAGTTCAAGGAAATGGGACTTTGCTCTGGATTGGATGTTGCCTGGAAGCTAGGACAATTCCATGATTGGGAATGTTCACATATTTTGTCTAGAAGGCAGGGAGAAGTACAGTCAAAGCTGTAATTAGTAAACAAACAGCAGTCACTTGTAGCTGGGAAAGGAGTCTGTTTGATGTTTTTGTGATTTGCACAGTGACCTTGTTTTTGTCTATGCCTGGATTAGGTAATGATGTGGTCTGGTTTTTTCTTCATCTTACTTTATCATGGTACAGCATGACCTTGTCTGATGGTGGTATTCTGTGAGTTTTTTATGTTCCACAGGAGAACACCATAGTTTAGTTGTGAATGTCAGGCCGGCTCCCAACAATACCGAGGCCCGATCTTTAGTTCCAGACCAGTTTCCAGATGTCAGAGACTGCTTTTCTCTTCATAGTATTTTTCCTGTAAGTATTTCAGCATGCATATATATTATTAACTAGTGTTCAATAATTGTTTATATTTCTTTTCTCTTAAGATAAAATAAACCTACAATAAAATGCACCAATTGTCCGTGTCCATTTACTGAGTTTTGACAAATGAGTACACCTGTATACCCCAAACTCATATCAAGATAAAGAAAATTATCATCACCCAAAAAGAGTCCTTCATGCTCCTCCCCAGTCATTCCCCACTCCCAACACCCAAGGGTAACACTGCTTATTATTTTTTCTTCCATAGATTAGCTTTCTCTGTTATTTTATGTAAATGGAAACATACAATATGTGTCCTTATGTAAGGCTTCTTTCAATACAATATTTTAAATAATTATCCACATCATTGCACATAGCAATTGTTCTTTGTTTTTTAGTTATTGTTTTATTTCCTAATTATTGATTAGAATTCCCCCTTTCTTGTCCTGTCCTTAACTTCAGTCCTAGAATCTGACATGTAAATCAAGTGAGAAAGACATTGGCTTAAATATAGAAGAAAATTAATATTCCAGCAAAAAGTCCAAAATTCAAACAATTTGAAGATAGTGGCCAATTTGTCTCTGACCAATATCCAACTGTTGTTTTAAGGAAGCAGCACCCAGACTATCAAAGAGTAAACCTTCAACAATACCTCTTAGATGGAATAAAAACAATTTGGGGCAATCCCCAAATTACTGCATCTGTAACTATGGGAATTCAGAATGAATAAAATCATAGCAGAAATTCAAATGTATCAAATTCCCTATAATTGATTCATTGTCTCCATTGGCATATACAACACATCCCATTTCTACCTAACTCCTGCACACTTACTCCCTTTGTATATATGCCAAATTAATTTGGAGATGACAAGTCATTCTTGCCAGGAGTTTCTAAGGAAAATAACAAAACACATAAATATAGTTGTTGTTTTTATTCTCTCATAAACTTCCATTTTCCCTTACTGCTTCTTATGCAGACTTCTGCATACAAAAAAGCCCCTGGAGTAGGTGATGATCATTTTCAGTTAATGAGAAATTTAAAAGCCATCATTTTCCCGATAACTTTGAGAAATGAGTCTTGCCTGCCTATTCTCAATGTAAGTGTTGACTCCTCTGAGCTTTCTAAATGCTCACTTAGTTCATTCAGAGTTACATATTATTTTATAAAATTATTACATGCAGAAGACCATATTCTAAAATATAGTTAAGATACATCTATAGACTGAAATCCATTTTAATCTGTTATTTGTGCAGAAAATTGTAGGTTCTACTCAAATGTTAAATCTAGCCTGAAATTGTCAGTGTGGGGATAGAATTAAGGGAGAAGGGGTGGAGGCATGGAGGTATCATCCCAAAAAGAGAAGGAAGATATGGGAATTGGAGCTACAGATGTCTTTCCCCTTTGGCTGGCCCTGACAAAATGTGTGGTTTCCTAGTACATAAGGAAGTACTTAAAATATTAAGTAAATGAAATAATAAGTAATTAATACAGAATTTTCAATTCTTCCTGTTACTTGAATGCTTCGCATTCTCTTTCCCTTAGATAGGAAACAAAGATCACGGTGTAGGGAGGGCAGCCAGATTCCAGCATAGGTTGGTCTTTATAGGAGGTGCTCTGGAGGGAGGTACCAAAGGGCTTGGAATCATGACACTTTAGTAATTGGCCTTGTAATATTTGGTAAGTTTCTTAACCTTTTTATAATTCAGTTTTTTCAGTCGTAAGTTGAGGATAATTATAACATCTATTTTATAGGGTGTTTATGAGTATTAAATGAGATAATATCTGTAAACCATGTAAAACAATGCCTGGAACAGAGGAAGACATATCCAAGTGTTGTCTGGTTCAGCTGAACCTTGTGATACATTCTAACCCACTCACTTTCAATGAATCAAAGACCAGGCTTAGAGATGAAAAAGCACAATTCCTAGTACTTTCTCTCCTGGGGAGCTCAACATTATTTGATAATCCATCTCCCCATAGAGGGTGGCCAACAATGCCCTGTCTCTGGATTTCTTGGAATGTTGGCTGTTGACACAGATTCTTTCCCCAGAAATAATCTTTGATATAGGGGAGCTATCTTGCTCATGTTTATGCCATCTCTTCAGTGGCAATTTGATCCAATGACCAGTTTACTCAGGAGTACAAATAGCTGGCCCGCTGGCTACAGTTTCTGATAACTCTCAATAGTCACGCTAGCTTCAGATCTCCCTCTGGAATACAGTAAGGTGTCTGTTACTGCTGCATTACAATTCAAATTTCCTCTGCTCCTCCTGCATTCCTGTTGCTGAAATTTCTCCCCAATAAACTGCATGCAAATCTCCATTTCAGAGCCTGTTTCCAGGAGCTAACCTAAGAGACTAAATTACAAAGATTTGGAAATGGAGAAGACCCCATTTTGCCTTCAAAGAACTCAGATTGTGGCGTTTCCTGATGCTTAGTCAACATTTATTCGTTCACTCATTTGGTCTTTCCATAAAGAGTTAAATGTCTACTGTGTGCCAGGCATTCTACTTACTGATGCTCTTTCCATCCCACCAGAGTAGGTAGCATTTAACACAAGGCATTCTTAGGGGTTTATCAAAAGTTTACTGAAAAAAGAGCATTCTGTAGAACTCAGAAAAAATTTCCTAAGTCCTAAATATACCCTAGATGTTTTTGATAAAAATTTAATTCTGTTTTTGAAAATGACCATTATTCTTCAGTAAGTGCCAAAAACTCTCCTAAATTGACAAGTCACTTTTACAAAATAATTAATCTCATTTCATGTGAGAAAACTCTTTTTTTTTTTTTTTTTTTCAGAAGGAACTGTAAAAATGACTAAAAATATTAAGGAAAGCTAAGATCTAATCTTTCATTCCCTCATTCCCTAGCTGTGTGGAGTTAAACATTGAATTAAATCTGTCTCAGACTTAGTTCTTTATCTGTACAATGGACAAAAGATAATCTCTAACAATCCTTCAAGTAAAATATTCACTAATTTCATTTTCATTAAATATAGTAAACCAATCATTTTCTATAACTTAATTATTTGCTTTTTTGTCCACACTATACTTCTTATTAGTAGTATCTCTACATCAAAATATGATTAATATTTAAATCATTTATAGTACATTTTAAACTACTTTATACTTGCATATTTTTTAGTACTTTTCTATTAGACGTTGAAATTTAGAGGAATGAAATTGTGCTGGGTAAACTTCATGTTCGTATTCAGTTTGCTACCACCCTCTATTTTCTCAACTTGAATGTCTGCTATTAAGTAGTAGTGAATATTTAATGAGTATTATTCTCTTCCAAAAGTAACTGGAATAGATATCCATTTAATTCAGGTTTCCTTAGCACTGCAGAATTAACTTATTTTTAAGTGAAATGTCCAGCTTTACAATTAATAATAGGCCCATCCTTTACAATAGACTCTATCGTTGGGAGTGGGGGATGTGGGATAAACATGAACACTTACCATTCTTAACTCTATATTGTACAATGTAGCTCTATAAAGCAGAATACTCAATAATGGTATAATTGAAGTCAAATTGGAAATATAGATTAAGTACAATAAGGACATGGTACAACAAGTGATCTCTACCAAGCTGAAAAATGCAAAACCAATTCACCAAAATTGTTTGGAAAATGCATTTCATTGATTTATGCTATTTGCGCATTAGCACTTTCCCATTAGAGTTTGCATTTGTTTTATTTCTAAGTCATTATATACTAACACCTGGTTCTGTATCTTCGGTAATTATAAAAAGACTTACTAAAGAAGGAAAGGAAAAAAAACCACTATATTTTAGTACTCCACTCTGCAGATATTTTATGTTATTGTGTTTGCCTCCTCTCAGGATCAGTATAATTATTCCTCCTGTAAAATAAAGAATATTTGGGGACAATAGTCCTTTCAGGATTGAATGAAAGAGTGAATGAATTCATTCAAATGAAGAATAATAATTATTGGAAGACAAGAGAAGTTCATCTTTTGGGGAATAGAATTCTCTAGACTACTATGTCCACTCAAAGTTTAAATAAGTACATATCAAAATAATGGTGGTGGTGGTGATGATGCAATGCAAGAGAAAATCATGTGGGATTTTTTTTTATACTGCTTGATCTTTATGGTAAGGGATGATACTTTCTTTTGTTGGGATTTATTATGGTTCAGTGTAGTTATGCTCAAATTGAGGTCTATGGATGTACATGTGAATATTCTTGGAGTTCCATGAATTCTTTGCAAAACTTTAAAATTTTGTGTTTTCTTTTCCGTGATATTCTTAAAATTAATAACAGAAATGTGCTCTCAAACCATGACATGGAGGAACCTTAAAGACATATTGCTAAGGGAAAGAACTCAGTCTGCAAATGCTACATACTGTTTGATTCCAATGATACAGCAAAATTATAGATTAGGTTTTAAAAAAATCAGTGATTGCCAAGGGTTCAGGAAAAGGGGGAAAGTGGTGAATACGTGGAACACAGGATATTATTTAGGCAGGGAAACTATTCTGTATGATGCTGCAATGGGGGATATATGGCATTATGTATTTGTGAAAATCCATAGAACTGTAAAACTGAAAGAGTAAACGCTAATGTAAACTATGGACTTTAGTTTATGTACCAATATTGTTTATTCTTTATTTTTTAGTTTATGTATCAATATTGGTCAATCAATTGTAACAGATATGCCATACTAACGGAAGATTGTAATGATAGGGGAAATTGTGTTGGGGATAGAGTGGTATATGAGGAACTCTCTGTTCTTTATGCTTTATTTTTCTGAAAACCTAAATATTCACTAAAAATAAAATCTATTAATTAAAGCATAATAATAACATAACTATATTCTGTATAACGATGACTAGTATATAACTGCAGTACCAAACATTTTGGTGTCCAAATGTGCATGTTTTCAACCATATTTTTATTAAGTAAAATTTACATAATATTTTATACTATGCAAACAAAACTATTCAGTACTTCAAAATAAATAGCACAAAGAGTTGTGGGGGATTAGTTTGTTACACAGCCAGATGAAATCAATAGTCGGCATCATGTTCATACATTGAAAAGAATACTTCTTAGCTCTACATTGCATATTCTATGTACTAATTTGTAATTGTCTACTACGAAGGTATAGTAAACATTCAATCAATAACATTGTCTTGTGAAAATAATTGAAGTAGATTCCCATTTAAATGAGATATAATTTGAAACTGCAGCTTAGCATTACATTTAAGTGAACTGGATTGCTTTAAAGTAGTTAAATGACATCCTTAAATGTAGCAATTGTTGAGGATTTAATTAAATATGAAGCCTTAATATTATTAATTCCATCTTGTACAATACAGTCATATAAAAGCTATATTGAGCACTAGAATAATGGAAATTAAAAGAGAAAAATAAATTATACCTTAGAGGACCTGGCACAATATCTCCCTATTCTAAATCCTGATTCACTGATTTCTTCCCAGTATAAAAACAAGTCACCTATCATGCTAAACTAATGCAATTAATTAGAATTTTACTTCTTCAGTAGTTTTGATTTTTATGAATTTGTAATTCATAAATGGCGGGGGGCACTCAGTATATAAGCACACTAAAAAAGGAGTTTATAATTATTTCTATATTTGTACATAAAAAAATAATTTGTAGTCATTTATGGAGCCACAAAATGTTATTCATTTTAAAACGATACCTATATTATTCAATTTGAAGGAAAATCTTTAAAGGAAATATCGTTGCTATGAATACATTTGGGGGACTTTTTTTTCAATGTTGGTTATATTTCCTTATTTGTTTCTCAGAATCATCTTGTGACAGGTTATTTATTTATTTATTTATTTATTTATTTATTTATTATTTATACAACATGGATACAAAAAAATCAAGCCAACACAATTAACAAACATGGCCTAATTTCAAAACTGGATACGTAATTTGTGGGGCATGGTACAAGGTGAAACTGTGGGACCCCTTATTCAAAGTGATTCAGCAGAGCACTCAATCAAGTGTGGAACCATTTTATGTGCAGGACCCTGAGCGTGACCTGAGTCATTAGAGCATGTGCCACTCAAAGTGTACTCTGTAAGACAGAATACACAGACAGCATAGAACTAGAAAAGCTTAGCCATCGAAATTACGCTTTGTACTTCTAAATAACACATCTGATAAAAAAGGAAAGTACACAGGAAAATAGAAGTCATTTTGAACTGAATGATAATACATGTGTGGCATGTCAAAACTTGCAGGACGCCACTAAATCAGACCTAACCAGGAAATATGTAACCTTAAATTGATATATTAGAAAAGAAGAAAAGCTGGAAATCAGTGATTTAAAGTTAAATCTCAAGAAGCTAGAAAAGGAGGGCAAATCAACCCCCTCACAAAGGAAAATAAAAATAAGTAGAAATTAATGAAATAAAAAGTAAACATTCAATAAGTCCAAAATCGACTGTTTTACAAGGTTAAAAAAATTGATAAACTTCAAATAAAGAAGAGAGAAATACAAATTAAACTTTTCAGAAATGAAAAGACATCATTGTAATTCCTATACATAGTAAGAAGATATTATGACCAAATGTATGTAAATAAATTTGAATATTTAGATAGATAGAAAAAATACATTTTGGGGGAAACTTAATAATAGGGTGGTTTTGGGGAAAAAT
Source organism: Cabassous unicinctus (assembly GCA_029593785.1). Taxonomy (NCBI): domain Eukaryota; kingdom Metazoa; phylum Chordata; class Mammalia; order Cingulata; family Chlamyphoridae; genus Cabassous; species Cabassous unicinctus. Next base: position 7,519 of record JAQZBX010020757.1, on the reverse strand, counting down.
ACACTATACTAATATATAGTTAGTAGTTAATATTTTGATGATGCTCTTTCATTGTTTGTAGGAAATGTTTTCACAAAGTGTTGGTGTTGGGGTGATGCATGGGAGCCCTGGATGATGATATGCATGTTTATTTTGTAGGTTTACAACTTTTATTATATATTTATTATTTATGTATATTCATGTATGAATGGCATACTTCAATAAAATTTTATTTTAAAAAAAGTAGAACAGATCATTAGGAAGTGGGATTTAGTCCCAGAATTAGAGGGATGATAACATCAAAAACCAACCAATAATCTACATAATTCATCACACTGACAAAAGGAGAAAATCATATAATCATGTCGTCAGTTATAGAATAGGCTCTTGATAAAATTCAACACTCCCCATTAATTAAGAAAATAACTCTTTGCAAACTAGGAAACGATAGAAACTTTTCAATCTAAAATACTGTAATTAGTAGTGAGTGATTGAAAGAATTCCCCTGAAATATGTAATGAGATGAATATGCCTTCTGTCATCAGTTTTATTCATATTTACTAGCAGTGCTCACCAGGAAAATAAGGAAAGAAAACTAAAATGGTAAAAGGATTGAAAAAAATAAAAAGTTGTAAATTGAAGAGGTTCATATGATCCTAGAAGCAAATTATTGAAACAAATAAATTATGAAGATGACTGACAAAACAGAAAAAATAAATTATATTTTATAAACTGGAAACCAAGCTATTAGTTTTTTAAAAATTATCTATTTTAAAATGCACCAAAATTGTCAAGTATCATGGAGTCAATATAATAAAAGATATACAGGGACTCTAAACTGAAAATTATCAGATATTAAAGAAACTATAGAATACTAAATAAATGTAAGAATTTACCGTGCTAACAATTTAGAAGTCAGAATAGTGTACAGATGGCAGTTCTCCCCCAATTGATCAACAGATTAAATTAAATTCCAATTCCAATTATAGTTTATTTTGTAGATATCGACAAGCAGCTCTTTAAAGATAAAGAAAAAATCTGAAGGTCTAACAGTAAGTCTTCAAAATGTATTATAAAGTTATAGAAATGGGAACTGTTGGTCTCAATGCAAGGACATATAAATAGGTCGACAGAACATTATAGACAATCCTGAAACATACACATATATAAATACTTGTTTTATTTAAAAAGTGACATTGCACTGGAGTTGAAAAGGATAAATGATATTTGGTCAATTGAATATCCATATCCAAATAAACGATTTATAACAACTACATTACACCATAACACAAAAACAAGATAGATTATAGACCTAATTATGACAAGCAAAACTTAAAGCTTCTAGAAGTTAACATGGAAAATCTTCATGAACTTAGGCTAGGCAAAAATGTAAGGACAAAAAAGCACAATTTATAGAGTTTTTGAAAAACATAAACAAGACTATACTAAAATTAAAAAAAGGTTTTTCATTAATATGAACCACTAACTGAGAGAAAAGGCAAGTCACAGTGTAGAAGATATTTGTAAATACATAATCTGACAAAATAATATATTTTCCTACTAATCATTTAAAAAAAGAAAAGAAAAAAAAGACACCAATATAAAAAGAAAAACTAAAGTAGAGGGAGGTGGTGACCTAAACGGACACTAAAGACTATGTGATAATATATATGGGAACCAAATATATTACAAAATCTCAAACTAAATACTTTAGTTACTAGGCAAATGCAAAATAAAACCAAAATGAGATATCATTAAACACACACCAGAAAAATTTAAAGAAAAAGTATTGACACTAGCAAGTATTGGTGAAAATGTAGAGTTTTCTGAATTGTTATATACTGCCGGTGGGAGATACAAATTTGAATAACCTTTTTGGCAAGTTGTTCACTACTGACATTGTATCTATATATGATCTAGCAATTGGACTACTAGGTGCATCCCCAATAGATATGCGTATGTTAACTTAAGAGTTATGTACATATAAACTCATATCATCCCAACTCATAATAGTACAAGTATGCAATACAATATGCAACAGTGAGAATAAATGAAAGGGTACATAATATATATATATTTTTTTCCAGCAAGTGACTGAGTATGAAGGGCTACAAAGGCAATCTTTGTTGTACAGTTCCCCGTTGCGTGAGCTGAGAGTTCTAACAGATGCACTGAAGTCTCAAACTCCTTTCACAGGTGTCAGGCCTATATCATATTTTAAAGACTTTGGTGTTGCCACTTTTATTCTCTGGTTCGGAAGGGCTTCAGATGGCGAAACATGACCTCAGTACAATCAAACTTCTTTTAATCAGATCAGTGTTACAGCTCGAACCTGGTCAGGGTGACGATGGAAACGCCCCCTGGTGTTGCAGCTCAAGCACTGCCCAAGCACAAGCCTGGCTGAGGTGCCAGTGGAAACACTTTCAGTGTTACAGCTCAAGCCTGGGCCAAGACCCAAGCCTGGACCAGGCACCGGTGGAAGTGCCCGCGGGGTGAAGATGGAGGCACACAGCTTGGCTAGCAGCTTGGCTTGGCGTCGCGGCTCAGTGTTCAGCGTCACAGCTTGGTGTTCAGTGTCCAAGTTCTGCTCGCAGCTCCACGTTCCTCTGGCCAGGGCGAAGATGGAATGTGCACTTAGGGCTTCCGCTTGGCTTGCTATAGATTCACTGTGTTGCCCCCCTGGGAGTGGAGCCCCCAGTTGCAATGCTCTGATTGGTCAATCACTGTTCCGAGCGAGAGCATTGGTTAGGGTTTGAAAACTAGATTAGCATATTATGTAAATAGGGTATCCTAACTGGGAGGTGTTGATTGGCTGTTTATTAATTAAGGTAATGAATTCTATTGGTTTAAAACTCTCTTACCCTGTTGGTTGACTCAGGATCCCTCTGCCTAGGGTCCCAGACTCAGTTCTCTGCTCGCTCCTTCAGACTTCACCTGTCTACTCCTGCTCCCTCTTCTCTTGTTTTTCACGGATGTTAATCAACTTCAAAAGTCCCCTGTACTTCTAACTCTGTCTTGGTCTTTGCTTCCCCAAGGCCCCAAATCAACACAGTAGTTTAGTAATTTTGACAACAACTTAGCCTTTCTATGCTTAAATATCTATAATGTAAAATGGGTATAGAAATTACATCTAGTTCATTAGGTAGTCTGAGAGCTAGGAAGGTCATCCATTAAAAAGTGCGAATCTCACATTGCCTGGAAAATAATTAGTCCAGAGAGCTAAGTGTTGTTGCTTTGTTATTTTCTTCTTCTAATTCTCAAAACTAATTGACTATTCACATTTCTAAAACAATTTCCTACATGGTATTGTACTGAAGTATTAAATAAAATTAGTTCATTATTTTAGCCACAGAATTAGCTCACATCTTCAAATTGTTTTGAAAGAAAATTTATATTCACTGCAAATTCACACAGTTTCAGAAGCAGATATATTTATTTGTCCCTGACTCAGTAAGATCTAAAAGGCTTAATTACTTTGGGACATTTCCAGGGATCTAGAGTGATTATTAATCATCACTTTGAATCATATCAACAATACCCATCCAGGTTGATGGTGTCTTACCTTCTTTGTCTTTCTACTGAGAATCTGATGGAAATAAGGCAGCAGGATCAAAGTGTAAAGCCAACTTATTTTTTCTAGTGCCATCTCTCAGGGGAATGATTCTGCTCTCATATACACATCTTTCAGAGAGAAGGTAGGCAGAATAAGCAGACACAGAATAAATGGCATTCTCTGGGGGGTTCTTAAAAACATTTTGTTTCTTTATATCAGCACTTAAAAAATTCCTTTTCATCTCCACAGCCATTTTCCTGGTTTAGTTTCTCTTCAACTATAATATAAACAATCATATTGCATAAAGGGTTTCCCCATTACAATAAGTCAACCAACATTGCATCACAGGTATTTTCCCGCAACTCAATTCATATCATTCTGCTACCCTGTTTAAAAATTTTGAAAGCTCTTAAAATAAAATTCATATCATTTAGCCTGGAATTCAATCATCTTTATGTTCTGAACATGGCCAGTTTGCATTGTTCTTTTTTTTCATCTTAACATGCTATCATTCTGGTTCTCATATTCTCACCATTTAATTTTATACCTCCACAGTTTGCCACATGCTGTTCTTACTATCAGAAAATTTACATCTATCTTTCTCTACCTGATTAAGAATACTATACATACCTTTCCAAGTTAAGCTCAGAGACCACCTCCTCTGTGTAAATTGCCCTGACTTTCCTAGACACAAATATTTCTGGTCCCTTAGTATTGGGTGTAAATTTCTATTTGGTAGATACAATCATATGTTTCGTGTAAACAAATCAGATTCATTTCCGTGGGAACTCCTAGTTGTTAGACAGTATCTATTCATCTTTTTATCATCAGCTCCGCAACCTTGCATACTATGTTGAACTTAGTATTGAATATCAAAATAGTTTGCTGGAAGAGCTAATAATGTCAATGAACTATTGATTCCAATTACTCAATATATATTTAGACAAAGCAATTTAATTTATTTACACAGATTTCTTGGATCATCTCAGACATAAATATACTTCCTGCCTAAAAGAGAGAAGTAGCTTCCCTCCAGTCTAAGCAGAATATGATTTATGCCAAATGAAACTTAGTCCACTGGACACTGGAACACTGTGATGGATTACTAAGTACATAAAACATTTTTTATCCCACAGATGATAATTAATGAATTTTCTGAAAATAGATCTTAATATTTTGGATGAGAAAATAAAACTGCATATATATATATATGTAATATGCGTGTGTAATAAGCTCCAAAATCACTGCTTGAGAAAACCTGCATTTACTCTCTCCTACTAGAATGTTAGCTTCAAGAAGGCAGGATTTGCAAAGTTTTTATTAATTACTGTACACCAACTACCTAGTACAGAGCAATAGTATATGGCCTTATTGAATGAATATACGAATGTATAAATTATGTATTTACTTAATTCCTTCTGCTTTGTAAATATTACGTCTGGTTAAAGAAATGCATATTTTTACATGTGCATTCTGTAGTGCCCAATCTATTCTTTAAATTCTTCTAACAATATAGCCCTGTCCGTTTCACTCCATTCAGAAATTCTAATATTTCCTTTCAATGGTTGTTCTCAGTTAATGAATTTATAAGCAACTGAAAAAACAGAGCATTACTGAAATATAATAGAGGGCAGCCTGGGTACAGAGTGGTGCAGGAACAGCACAATGTCTATACTGATTAGCCAACAGTAGAAAATCTGAAAAGATACAAACAGGATATCAGCAGTGATGACAATAAAGATGTATGAAATTTCTCTTTTGCATAAAATCAATGTGAATACTGAAAAAAAAGATTAAAAAACAGCTTTTTCAGAAATCTTGAAATTAAATAAGGTTTGTAATATCCAGGGAGAATTTATTCAAGAAAACAGCAGATTCTGGGTAAGAACAGTGAACTTTGTGTCAATGTCACTTGCCTTATGATCACAGTTTTATGGCAGGCTCAAACCAATATCCCAATTCTGCACAGAATAACCCTCAGCTTTACATTCTCTACCCTCATTCTATTTTGTGGTGCCTATATTCTAATTATTAACTCCGTGAGTTTACACAATATTTTTAGTTATAATAGTGCAATCATTCAGTCTTTGTCCTTTTGAGTCTGGCTTGCTTCACTCAACATAATGTCCTCCAGGTTCATCCATGTTGTCATATACTTCACGACTTCATTTCTTCTTACTGATGCATAATATTCCATCGTGTGTATACACCATAATTTGTTTATCCATTCATCAGTTGATGAACACCTGGGTTGTTTCCAACTTTTGGCTATCATGAATAATGCTGCTATGAACATCGTTGTGTAGGTGTCTGTTCATGTCTCTGCTCTCAGTTCTTCTGGGTATTTCTGGGTCCCATGGTAAGTCTATATTCAACTTCCTTGAGAACTGCGAAACAATCCTCCACAGTGGCTGTACCATTCTACATTCCCACCAACACTGAATAAGCATTCCTATTTCTCCACATCCTCTCCAACATTTAGTTTTCTGACTTTTTAATAGCAGCCAGTCTAATAGTTGTGAAATGATATTGCATTGTAGTTTTGATTTGCATTTCCCTAATCACTAGTGAAAAAATGTTGAACAATTTTTCATGTGTTTCTTCACTATTTTTATTTCTTCTTTGATTAATTGTCTTTTAAGTCTTTTGCTCATTTTTTAGTTGGGTAGTTTGTCTTTTTTATTGTTGAGTTCTATGTTTTCTTTGTATATCATGGATAGTAAACCCTTATTGGATATGTGATTGACAAATATTTTCTCCCATTGAGTCGGCTGCTCTTTCAGCCTTTTGACAAGGTTCTTTGAATTGCAAAAGTGTTGAATTTTGAGGAGGTCCCATTGATCTATTTTTTCTTTTGTTGCTCGTATTTTGGGTGTAAGGTTTTAGAAAATATCGCCTTGTGGCAACAAGATCTTGAAGATGTTTTCCTACATTTTCTTTTAGGAGTTTTATGGTTGTAGCTTTAATATTTCAGTCCTTGATCCATTTTGAGTTAATTTTTGTACAGGGTGAGAGATATAGGTCCCCTTTCTTTCTTTTGGATATGGATATCCAGTTCTCCCAGGACCATTTGTTGAACAGACTGTTCTGACCCAGCTGGATGGGCTTAACAGCCTTGTCAGAAATCACTTGACTGTAGATGTGTCTATTTCTGCATTCTCGATTCGGCTCCATTGGTCAATATGTCTGTCTTTATGCCAGTACCTTGCTGTTTTTTTACCACTGTAGCTAAGTAATATGCTTTAAAGTCCAAAAGTGAGAGTCCTGCAACTTCGTTCTTCTTTTTTAAGAACTTTTTGGCTATTCGGGATCCCTTAACCTTCCAAATAAATTTGATAATTGGTTTTTCCATTTCTGCAAAAAAGGCTTTTGATATTTTTATTGGGATTGCGTTGAATCTGTAAATCAATTTGGGTAGAATTGACACCTTAATAATATTTACTCTTCCAATCCATGTACATGGAATGTCCTTCCATTTATATGTCTTCTTCAGTTTCTTTTAGCAATGTTTTGTAGTTTTCTAAATACAGATCCTTTATGTTCTTGGTTAAGTTTATTCCTAAATATTTGATTGCTTTAGTTGCTATTATAAATGGAATTTTTTCCCCTGATTTCCTCCTCAGATTGCACATCAATAGTGTACAGAAACGCTATTGATATTTGTCTATTAGTCTTTTATTTCGCCACTTTGCTGAACTTTTCTATTAGTTCTAGTAGCCTTGTTGTGGATTTTTTAGGAGTGTGTAGATATAGGATCATATCATCAGTGAAGAATGAATGTTTACCTCTTCCTTTCCTTTTGGGTACGTTTTATTTCCTTATCTAGCCTAATTGCTCTAGCTAGAACCTCTAGCACAATATTGAATAGCATTGGTGACAGTGGGCATCCTTGTCTTGTTTCTGATCTCAGCAGGAAAGCTTTCAGTCTTTCACCAATGAGTACAGCACTATCTGTAGGTTTTTCATATATGCACTTTACCATATTGA
>JAQZBX010020756.1:0-23093 GCA_029593785.1 Cabassous unicinctus | reverse complement strand
ATAAGGGAATACTGTAAAGCAAGGAAAACTAATCCTAACGTGGTCCATGTGGAGACTCTTTCTCTGTTCAATCTTATTTTACCTGATGCTTCACGTTTTTTAAAATATATTTTTTTAAAAAGATACTTCGATTACATCAATGCTACATAAAAAATAGAGGGGATTCCCATATGCCCCACTCCCTACACTTCCCACATTTTCCCACATTAACAACATCCTTCATTAGTGTGGTACATTTATTACAACTGATGAACACATTTTTGAAAACATAGAGCTAGCATTTCAAAATAGTATTGTGACTCCTAACTGTGTATATTTACAAATTGGAGAAAAAGATACTAAAATAAGTACCATATCTAGGAAATTTTAAATAACTAATGCAATCTATGTAAAAGTGTTACCTCTTTTAATCAGAAGCTTTAAAATTATATTCGATAAAATATATTTTTTCAAGAGCAGAGTTAACAGTAAGGGAAGTAGAAATAAGCATTAGGTATATATATCTAAATTTAAAAAAAAAATTCTATATAATATTCCTGGTACTGGCCATTCTTGTACTATTATCTGAGTGAAAAACAAAAGCAAAAGTTTTCATGTCCTGGTTTAGTGACCAAATCTAAATCCAACTTTTTCAAAATGAGTGTCATTCCACTATATTTTATTATTCCTTGTTGAAATTTCAGCAGCTAAAAAAAAAAGAAAGAAAATAAAACATGATTTCCTCTTTTAGTGAGATTAATGTAAAAATAGAAGATCATATTAACTTCATAAACAGACAAACATTTTGACAACAGTTTATGTTTTCATCTCTTCTACACACACATGCCTGGAATCTTTTTTATTTCTCTGATGTATAATGACCCATTTATTTGTATTTTCTTTTTTTATTATTAAAAACTATTTTTGAATAATCAGATATAAGGTAGGGATAGAAGACAAAAATACCTGAACTGATGGCAGGTAATAGTCGGTAGGGGTTGGGGTAATGTACATATTTCACTGATTTGCATTTCCACAGGGGAATTCTGTTTAAAGCTTTACAGGTTGGAAAGAAGAAGCTTTGACAAATTTGCAATTGAAAGTACAGTCTATAAAATGGTTGGTAATAAGCAATTTAATCATATAAAGTAGATGTAAACAGATACCTGGAAACACCTAAGCCATATGGATTTGAAAAAAAAACCTCACATTTTTCAAAATCAAAAGTATTTTGCTCATTGCAAATAGTGCTATATTGAGCGAGGTAATGACAGTTTTTATTATATAATAAGAATCAAAGTGTTTGTAATTTGCAAACATTTTTCATTAGAAAATCATACTGAATATGCAAGAACACAAAAAAGTATTGTTCTCATTTCTTCTCCACAGGATACTTTATTGAGTCATGATCTGGAAGAATAAGTTAATAGTCAGTTAATAACATTTTCACATGAGCTAATTTAGAACCATATTTAAAATGGTATGGGTAAAAGTACAAACTGTGGAATTTAAGAACATAAAATAACAAAAAATTATTGAGGAGAAAGAAATTGTGACAGGTTAAATACATGAGTGTGTGGGCACACACATTACTCTAAATTAAAAATACAACATGAGAAATGTGGTTAAAAGGGGAAATTTTAGATTATATATATGTTACCAGAATAAAATTCTTTTAAAAACTATTGGAACTGTGCAATACAAACAGTGAACCCTAAATTAAACCACAAATTACAGCTAATAGTACAATTATAAAAATGTGCTTTCATCAATTGCAACAAATGTACCACACCAATGCAAGGATGGAATGTGGGAATTATGTATTTTATGTACAATTGTTCTGTAAACCCACAACTTCTCTAATAAAAATAAAGATAAAAGAGAGAACTGCTAAATAGAATAACAATCTTTTAGCTGAAATAAATCAATCCCTCAGTGCCATTTTTATTTTGCATGATAAGAAATACAAATTTACAATATCTAAGAATTTATAAAATCAACAACTGATTTCATTTTTCAAAAAATTGCTGTCAGCTTAGTCATTCCTGAATATTTAAGCCTCATACAGTAGGTTAGCAAAGGGAACATCAGTTCGGGGTTCATGAAGTTGAAAGCACATGGACCTCGGTGTCAGATACATTTACATTTAAATTTTAGCTCCACTGCTGCCTAATTGTATGGCCTTGGAGAAAGTATTTTATATCCATGTGCCTCTATAAAATAGGAGTAATATTATGTATTTCAAGAATTGTTATAAGAATTAAGTAAAATAATGTTTGAAAAGATCCATTATTAAGGACTCTGCTATCCTTTGTGTTTTTTATAAGTGTATAGTAGATAAAAAAGGAATTATTTGTGTTTTTGAGAATGTACACAAGGACACAAAAATATAAGCATTGCAATGCTTTCTATGAAGCTGGTTTGTACAGTAAAATGATTAATCCTAAAACACAGACATGATGAGGAAGGAGTGCTAAAGATAGTGTTATCTCTCCTGATTAAATTTAATTCCTCAATTTTCTTTTCTTTAGTTGGCACATATGCATTTGCTCTGATTTCTCAAGGCTCCTGAGGAAGGAAGGACCTGCAGCTGTGCCTGTGGCAGCCAGTGGTGGAAAAGTTTACGAGTTGGATTTTGAGCATGTTGATTCTCAGGTGCTTTGGAGACATTAAAGTCAAGGTGTCAGGCAGAGCGTTGTGTAGGTGTATATGTGTAGCCACACCTCAGAAAAGGGGGTTGGGCTGATGAGATACATTTGGAAATCATAACCTTGTGGTTACACATGAAACCATATTAAGGATAAGTTTGCATAGGAAGAAAGTACAGAATGAGAAGAGAACATGGCTCCATCTTGTCAGACCCACCATTTAAAGCCAAATAGAGAAGGACTGCAGTGGAGGGTGGACTGAGAGAGAGGAACCAGGAAAGTATAGGAAATCAGGAGAAAACAGTGTCAAAGACCTTACCCCCTGCATTAAGAACAACTTGAACTAAAATTACTTGAGCTGAGGCATCACCTTTCATAATATGATATAAAAATATCTACCCCAAAATCTTTGATTTCATTCCCTGGCACTGCAGTACAGATAGAATTTCTTCTCCCTCAGGGAAGCCTCAGTTCTCGTCTTAAGACCAAGCGATTTGATTAAGCCCACCCAGATTATGGAGAATAGTCTCCCTTACTTAAAGTCAACTGACAGTAGATGTTAATCACATCTAAAAAATACTTTCACAACAACACCTGGATTAGTGTTAGATTGAATAACTGTGTACTACAGCTTAGCTGAATGGACACATAAAACTGACCATTTCTCTTGTTTACCAAAGAAAAGAGCTGGACTCTTTTCTTGTATAACAGGGGTATAAAAATTCAAAGTTTTAGTAAATGCTTCCTGGATGTTATATATGTGTATTCATATAAAACTTCATCTAGTTGTACACTTTATTCTATGTATGCTAAATTTCAACAAAACTTTTTTTTAAATGTACCTATGCAGACTCCAAAGGGCTTGTATTTTATGTTGGCTTTTTAGTACACATATATATGACATTGGAAATTTTAACCAAAGTATTTTTTTTTTTCAGATATCATGAAAAATACTTCTCATAGGTTACAAGTGTAATTACAATCCATCTATAAAGTGGGAAAATCCACATTAGTAATTAGTTGCAAAACACCATAAATAAATCCCTCCTTCATCCCAGTCCCCCGGAAACCTCAATATATAAGGTGAAACAGCCATTCTGCAGATTAATGTGTCTTTTAGAGAAACTCAGCATAGTAATTACTAATAATATCCTATAGGACAGCATAATAATAGGATTTAAAAGCATAAATTCCTAGCTACATTACCTATCATTTTCATTAATACAAAAAAGTAGCATTTTTTCTAAGTGGTCATAGTACAAGATTATCCAAGATTCTTTGAGATATCATGGTATGGATATGAAATGGATCTTAAACTCTGTAATGTTAGTCTTCTTGCTATAAGATGTTGTGAAAAACAAAGAATCAAAAGAGAATTCCAGGGATGCTATTACAATGCTATAAATGCACCAACATTCTCTCATAACCTTAACTGTCAGGCACTGGCAATGAAATGAATTTACAGGTCTCTTTCTCAGTGTTTATTTTGTTTTCCAAAAATCTGATCTTCAGCATCAGCAAAAAAATAATCACCTTGAGGGTTTTCTATTATTATACAATTGTACATGAAGGATATTATGAGCATTTGGCCTTTGGTTCCCAACCACATACACATCTCACCTTTATGACTGCAGGACAGTGTAGAAAGTCCCAAGAATCCCAATGCCATAGTAGATGATTAAGTGCGAACCAAGTACTATCTGCCTGTGTACTTTTTTATTGGTCATTTGACAGAATGGGGAAATACTTTCTATAATGGGAAAAATTCTACCTTACCCACAGAACCACCAGCATAATGTGATGTCATAAGTAGAGTTCTGCCTTCCAGAATCTCCTAGAAAGACTTCAATAAAATTTCAAGGACTCCAAACAAAGAAATATATTATCAACACAATGGTCTATAATACCTTGGTGCTATTTGAGGTCATCAATACTTGTAAGGATCAATGACACTACAGCACGATTCTGCATCAGAGGCATCATCATGCAAAGCAATGAAACTGCTGTCAGTGTTTAAGAATAGCTATACTATAGTCCATAACTTGGAGAAAAAAAGAGTTATGTGTCTGAGCTTAGGTGCTATGAGGTATTCTGCCAAATTTCAAGATATATCTTTACATACTGATTAAGAACAATAGCTTTATAAAGCATCTTCTTCAAGATTTATGGGACAGATAAATCAAGGCAATAGTTAATAGATTTCCAAGGAAGAAAACCACTGCAATAAACAAATTTTACCCATATTTCAGACTTGAGATAATCATTGCCATAATTTCTGACAGGCTATGAATTAAAGGAAAATTGAATCCATAGAAATATAAGGGAATTCTCTAACTTCCAATTTTTAAATGCAGATATTTAGAATTTTTCTTTTGCCCATAATTTGTGTGCCCTTTATCATTAATAAAATCTGCTATATGAATAGCAGTTAGAAAATCCATGAATAGCAAATATAGGATGATCTGCTCATTTTGAGACTAAATTCACAAAGAAATGGCCATCTGATTTGTCCAGAATTTTGGGGTACTTGTGAAATTTGTAAAGCCTGAGAAGAACTGTATCTTACAAGATGTGCCTCACACCACAAGTTTATCCAGTGGTTGCCACACTCTGCAATGTGCTGTTTTGCCGTTTTTTTTCCCCTCATGGTCTGTTTTAATAAAACATACATTAATACATACAAATACAAAAAAACATACAGTAAAATGGTCTAAGACATAGTATGTTTATATTTTAGCTAAACAATTATATCTTCTGAGAAGCACCTATTTTCCTCATGACATTTTAAATCAAGTTCTGAGATTGTTCCCCACAATGGAAAAATTGTCAAAAGCATCCAGGTTAGGATCACATACTGGATATTCACAGGGAAGTAAGCATTTCTGAGGTTATATTCTTATTTAGGAACTCTCTAACCCACCTGATTTTAACCTTTTATCTCATAAAGGCATCAGAGTTAAAAACAACTTACCTGTTAATCTATCAAGAGAAGCAGCCTGGTACAGTGTAGTGTTTTGGATCAAGAGTTAGATCTACTTCCTCATTTGAACATAGTCATTGTGTAATCTGGGCATGGCATTGTACATCAAGTACAAGCTACATACACAGTATCTATAAAACAAAATGCCTTCCAAGATAATGTCTAAAGTCTCCTTTAGCTTAAATATTCTATAATTTTAGGACTTTAATGTACATTTACCCTCTGATGATGTCTATCATTGCGCTAGTTGTTGTGTGGAGGTTAAAAATACACAAATAATTGTATTACCTTTAAGAAAGTTAAGTTATAAACACACATGGAATAATTATTCCAAGAATAGAGTTAAATTTTAAAGCCATTTAAGAGGAAGTATATGAAGGGTGTTGTATGCTATAAACTAAGTGGGCTAATAATGCTTAATCTAATCATATCTGAAGAACCCATGATTCCCTACCTGTAATTGACAACAGGAAAAACTAATCAAGAAATACTCTCAAGGAGCGGAAACGGGATGATATGGAAATAAATGCAGTTAGATCTTATTGGGAATAACTATGTGAAAGAATAAACACATTTCTTATTTTGAATAAGAAAGAAAGAAAGCAAGTATTGGTGAAGAAAAAACCAAGTTTGGAAGTGGAAGAAAGGAAAATCGAAAGAATTCATTCCTATAGCATTGTTGCTGAAGATGGAGAAAGCACTTGCCTCCAGAACTTCAGAGCAGGAAAAAATGATAGCAATATAATGGTAGAAAATCTTCAAGGGAGGGCAGGTAACATTGCCTAAATCTTCAAATGGACATTTAGGTATCCTCTGTGACATTTCTACATTTTAGATGTTCAGTGGAGTGGTGGTTGAATCTAGAGAGTAGTGAGTTCAAGAGTGAATGAGAGGTAAAGAAGGATATATAGCCAATGTAGAGCCCTTTTTCAAGTATCCTTCCTATGAAGAGAAGTGAAAAGAGAAAGGAAGGGAAGGGAAGAGGGAGGAGAAGGAAGGGAAGAGTTAAGAGGAGGTAAGTGGAGGAGAGACGAGGAGAGAGCCTATGGTGCTGAGGTATGACCCTGCGAGGCCTGCTGCTCCTCTCTGTTCTAAAAACTATGATTACTAATAAACTTTCTTTTCACACATCTTTCCTTGCTGCCCCTGGCTGTCCCTATAAAGATCTTACAACATAAGATATTTTCAGACTAGTAAAAGCTGAGAGATTTAGTCACAAGCACTTCAAGAAATGTTAATAGACCTTCTTAAGACTAAAAGAAAACAATTCCAGATAGAATTTATATCTATACCAAAATGGTAAATATTTCCTTGTTATATGATTGGGGGTCTTAAGAAAAGCCGACAGAAACTGGCAAAAGGCCAGGTGAAATAGAAGATTAAGGAAAATGAAAAAAGACCACACAGGGAACCGAGAATTCACATGCAGAATTACGATAAGCTTTCACTAAGAGAATCAATTTTATTACTTGAACTAAAATGACCACAAAAGCAACATGGAACAAAAGTGATGACAAGTTGTATATGAGTCTAAGCTGCATTATAACTAACCCACATATAGGTATATGTCTATGTACCCAAACAGGAGATTTAAATTCACTCACCTCCCCAGTGTACTAAAAATACAATAATAAAAATATTAAACATACAAATTATTGTGCCTGCCTAAAATATAACCTTCATCCTAGTAAGAGACTGCTCTGTTAACAAAGCATTCTTATTTGGATGATGCCCTAAGACCCTTCTATCTCCCCTGAATTTTGGAAGGCATCCAGTGAATTCAAGTCATAGTTCAAGGGAAATACTTATTAGTCATCAACCAAATACATCCCAGAGGGGATAATTCCTTAAAAATGTTCTGCCCAGGAAAATTGAAATAAGAAAATAGGAGACAGTAAATGGTGCTATTTTCTTTTGTCTACTCTACTCAATAGATGTTTCTATTTCCTTCCTGAAGGTTCTGGAATTGAATGTTAAAGTTAATAAATACTTATAAGTATGTCACAGAGGATTAAAATGAATAAAAGTAGAGATCACTTTTCAAAAACTTCCAACCCCAATTTTCTTATTACTCTCTCATGTTCCTGTATAAAGAAATAAGAATTTTAGAATTGGAAAGATTCATCTAGTTAGGCTAATTAATTTACAATTAACAAAAGGGCATCCCTCTGGAATGCTAATAATAAGTAAATCTTCTGTGTAGACTTCTGCATGAAGGAGTTGGCAATAGTTAGCTTAAATAACAGATCCATGACTTTTCTTTCCAATATGTAGCACCTTTTAAAAAGGAAATGTATTAATTCAGGGCACTGTATAAAATTTCCTTCTGAACTAAAATGCCAACTTTCACTCAAAAGAATAACATTCATATTCTTCAGTCATTTTCTGGGAAAAAAATGAATCTACTTGAAATAAGTCTTACAGTTTTGTTTAAAAAGAGAGATGAATATTTTTAATGTTTCCTAGAGAACCTTATCTAAATTAAATCTCATATCTTTGTAAAATATAAATATTCCTCCCCTGCTAGATCCTTCTCTATAGTTTCACATGCCCTCTGTGTCAATTTTAAGCTATTGTCTCCCGGCTTTAAATTCCTCCTCTCCTTCTATACTCTGGCTTGTAATGCTGGGAATGGAAGTCTGCAAATTACGTTTCTGCTTTCCTATATGGTACTAGAGGGAACTGGAATATTGGGAGAGGAAGAAGGACCTTCCTCTTATCTGTTACCGCTTTGCTCCCTGTACCTGTCACTGTCACACAAACACTGCTTCTTCACTTAGGCAGCAGCAGTTGATTCCTGTTCACAGTTTTTCCAACACTTTCAGATCTAGCCTTATCACATTCTTCTCAGAGATCCCAGCTTTAGCTGGCCAGCATGCCTTCCTCAGAAATCTGGGTTCCAACTCCACCTCCAAATTTCTATTTTTTAATGTCTTTAATCTTTCTAACTTCTTACCCCTTTTCCCCCATTTCTAGGGTTTGTAGCTGTTTTTTCCACCATTTTCTTCATGAAACTTCATCATTCTGTTTGTATCTTTTCATTTCTTCAATATTGAGTGGTTCTTTATTTTAAATTCTCTATGTTAAAATAAGTGGTTGCTTTAATATCTCTTGACTACACCCTGACTGATTTCACAGCTCCTCAAATCTCTGCTGTTTAAATTTTACAGTGTTTGTAGGACTAAGAAGCATTAAAGCTGAACTTTGTGTAAGGACCATGGCTTCTATAAGGGGGCACAGAAATGGCAGTATTTTAGATCACAGTGTTCACAATTGTGAACCAAAATCACTTCCCTGCAAAATAAGAGAGTGTGAGGAATTTACACAGTAAGGAGGAAATGGGTGTTTCATTGTACCCTATCCCAAATTCTTATGAAGGTTGTCTTTACAAATGCTAGTTCTGTATTTTGTCTTCATAGGTACACTGATTTCCTAGCTCTTCCTTTATCTTCTGCTATTTCATGAAAGTTTGAAGAAAAAAACAAATTTCTCTCTTTTTGGTCAACTCATTGTTTAAGGACAACTATGTTTTCAGAGTAAAGATTATGGAGCTAATCTAATCCAATTTCCTCATTTCACAAATGAGTCTAAGAGAGGTTGAAATGACTTGTCCATAGACTCATAGCTAATGAGTGACATGGTTGGCAGTCCATCTGCTCTCATCAGTTTATTATACTCATATAGAGATAGCTGATTACACACATGTAATTTTTAAAATATAAATGCAAGTTTAATTGAAATCTCATCACAGATGAAATTGACCAGCCCAATTTACCACAGTCAAAAGTAGGTGTATCTCAAGAATGGATGTAGCTCAAGTAAAAGTAATTGTAACTGTTAGAGTTAATAGAGTTAACTTTGGTTGAGACATGATAGAAATTAATTCCTGCTCATACTAAAGTTCCATGTAAATTGCCCAAAACTGGTATGGTAGCTTTACTCCATGATGAACACAGAAATGCTGACTCCTTCTATTTTGTTGTCCTGATAATCATGGCCTCCATTCTCAAAGTCATTTTGTGGTCCAAAATGATTTATTTGGCTTCAGTCATCATATTAACAAATCAACCAGCTGAGAACAGCAGGGGAGAGGATAAAAAGCCATCCTCTCCATTTAGAGACACTACCTGAAAATTACATAGGCAGCTTCTACGAGTAAATATCCTAGTGTTAAAAACTTCCTCAGTGGAATGAACAGATGTATCTCAGTGGTTGAGTGCTTGCCTCCCACATATGAGGTCCTGGGTTCAATCCTTTGTACCTCCTTTAAAAAAATCAACAACCTTAGATTCACCCTGCTGTAAGGAAGTTGCATAAAATAATCTTTATACTGGGCATCGACATGTCAGCTAAATATTGAAAGTTAATGATCATTGACAGCCAGAAAATGCATCTGTTTTTTTCCAATGCATTTGGGAAACATTCACCCAAAGCATTCATTTTAGACTTTTGTAAGAGTCCTTGTTATTGCCTTTTCTTAGGCAAGTGATGGAATATAGAAACTTTGTTTATATTTCCTGGATCACTGGATTACAGATTATTGATTAATCAACAAATATTTATTGAGTGCCCACTATGTGGCAGAAACTATGCTGGATAAAGGAAATATGACAACGACTAAGATAGTCAAGGCCATTGTCTTCAAGTAGCTTCCTCTGTAGTGGAATACTCATTTTCTTGAGAAAATGATTTAATTCAGTTTAGCTAAGATGGATGAATATGTTATTAATCAGTTTTCAGTGATATCTTAAAATAAAGGTTAAACATCTTTAAAGAAAAAGGAATGGATTGGCTCATATAACTGAGGTGTCCATGGGTATGGCTGGATACAAGAGCTTGAGAAGTATCATTGGTCTCTATCCTTCTATATTTCTTAGTCTCCCTCTGGTTGGTGGTCCTGATTAGACCATTCCTCCAGAGTATTAACCCCCAACAAAAAAAGAGCAAGGAGCATGATCTTTGACAACTCATGAAAAAAGCTCCCACAGAGGTTTCTGATTGGTCCAGTTTGTGTCACAAGCACACCTTTGCTAAGGCAAATTTATTATCATTAAAATGCATGATATAATTTCACACACATCATCCTTTTGGAGTCCAACAATTGGATGGATAAAGGAAGGTATTATTATTATTATTTTTATTATTGTTATACCTATTCTACTGGGGATGTAACTGAGTCTCAGAACAATGATGGTTAGGAGAATTTATTTGAGAATTTCAAACTACAGAAGTAAGCAGAATTAATTTGGGAGTACCTATATATCAGGACCTCAGTGATGCTAAGGATCTAGGGGAATAGACCAAAAAGATTAAAAGAAGAATGTTCTAGAGCCATAGAACAGAAGATACTGTGATGAATAACTTCAAGACAAAGAAAGTGGTAAATGCTGCAGAAGACTGAATAAATTGAGCAAAGGTCACTGGATTTTAAATATTTATGTGAAGGAAGAAGTTCAACTGCAATGAGAGGACATTGAGGAAGTCTTGTCTTTCATGTAGCTTAAGAATTATAGGAAATAAAGCAATAGGAATATAGCCAAAAAGAGTAGCAGAAATGAGAGACTTTGCTTTAAGATAGCAGAGATATATTTTTATAATATATAAGCAATAAAAATAAACATGAAAATGTATTGAAATATTTTTAGTAATAGAAGCACAAGCTGATTTCAAATGCCTATATTCAATTCAATGTAAAAATTCTGATAAGCTTGTTAAAAAATTTTGTCTCATTCCTTGATATTTGACTTCCCCCATGTTGTGACAAACCACTATCTAGAAAGAGATTCAAGGTCTCCTATGCTCTGAGGTCTAAATAGCAGTGGCCATGTCTCCATCTATTATCATTTTTTGATTGTAACAGAACAAATAGATGCTCGAGGTCATCAAGAGTAAATTCTTTACCTTTACCAAACTGTCACAAGCTTGGCAATTCTAGCAAATTTTGTCAATAGGCTGTCTTCTCTTGAACTGTCTAGCACTGTTTCTGATGTCAGTCTGGGGCATTCTTCTAAGATTTCTAGGCTCCAACATTCTAAATAGACCCTTTACTCTTTTTTAAAAGTCTCTGACAGGTGCTGAGCACACTAATTAGTTTGACTATTTGGAAAGGATGAAAGCACAGTAAAATAAATTGATGGCTGCATTAGTTCTTTTTTTCCTTTCCTTGGTTCTTCCTTTGGACTTGTAGTAGAAGTATATTCAACCTCATATTGCATTTTTACTAATGTGTTTTCCTTGCATAAGCAATGTGATTGTACTTTATTAGAAACATTTTAGTCTGGTGTAATTCTAAGAGGAAGCATAATGTTAAAAATGTTAACCTCCAAGGAAAGAGCGATATGATTTTGGACACAATGTTTATATTTCAATGCCTGTATCATTTGTGTGTATGCCATACTTTGAATGCAATGACTATGAGTAACCATTTATCTTGGGCCAAAGTGAAAAATTAGTGGATGAATGGAAAGAGCAAGTACTTAGGCTATGGGCCACAATTTAGATTTCTAAGCTTGGGAAAGATTCCTTAGTCTCTTTCAGTCTTAAGTTTCAGTTCACTTAGAATTTTTTTAGAAAATCTTTATTTCAACTTCAAAAAATAAAATAACAGACAAAAAGCAGCTCAACAAATTATGGAAGCAGTTCCTTTAGTTTTGTTGTATTATTTTAAGTAATCTAAGGTAAATTAGTGATTTCTTCTATAGCACACAGAACTTTTTTCTTTCAATAAAAATCTTACACAGATCATCAACTATACTAAACAGATATGAGGTCCATTTTGAAAGAGGCAGAGGGAATCCAATTTCCTATCTGCTTATCCTCCATAGTTTAGAAACCAGTGAAGGAAGAAGATGACATCTGAGATAAATTTTATATCTGAAATCTTATGAGAAATGTGTTGATGGTGATCCTAGATTTTAGGCAGACATGGATGGGGGAGAGGACAATTATGTGGTCTGATCTTGAATGTTCAGTGATTTATTCTGTTGAGCAGAGTAGCAATTAATAGTAACAGTAATGCTGAAAATTTAGGGAGTATTTATTTGGAGAAAATTTCTTCACCCTCCTTTTGGAAGTATAAGAAGTGTATCTTGGCTGGGCTGAGCCAAGTGTGATATAGAGGCAGTAAAATTGAGACCTCATGGTTGGGGCAAAATGCATCTCTGGATGAGACCAAAATTCCACTGTGAAGGTTGGTCTTTATTTCCCCCCTTTGGAGGATTCTCGTTGGTCCTAGTAGAGGTGACTTTTCCTCTAAATGACAATTTGGGTAGTCTTTGAAAGGGAAATGTCCTGCTTTAGCACTTACAGAAAACATGGTTGTATTCTGAAGAAAAGAGCTACTTTTACTTCTAACTATTAACAGGGATGTTGGAACATTTCTAGGCATATGGCAGATAGATAAGCCTTTTTCCACCTACCTAATCTAAATTAGACCCCATTTATTATTCTTCCTCCTAATACTCTGGGTTTCATTAAAGAACATAATCATATTTTTTGTATGCACTGTTTTGTGTTTCCATATTCAATGCCTCATTGCCTCACTCTTTGATTTCCCTAGTAGAGAGTACTCACAGGTGCTCAATTTTTTTTTTTGGTATAGAAAAGTGACATTCTTTCTGTACAGAGTAATTAAATGTTTAAGGGGAAGCCACAAATACCTTTCACTTACTATTTATCTTGTAGGGAAATGTACTTGCTACAGTAGTATTCAGAACTACTCCTTCTTGCTTTCTTTCTAAACATGGGGTTTCTAGTTGCTTTTAAAACTTCTGTGCTCTTTACTCTTTCCTTAGCAATATAGGAAATGCTCATATTGGAGAAATATTCAGTAGGGAAAGAAAAAGTTTGAGGACAGAAAAATGTACCTAACTGTGCCTTGTAGCCTACAGTATAATTGCTTTAAAAATCAGGGGATGGAAAACAGTAAAAGTGTTATAGTGCCATACATCTTACAGGGATTAAAAGTTATCATTTTTCAGACTTGTGCAGGGCAGTTTGTTTCAGCGTGGCACTCTGCCACATGGTGATATATTTGCCTGCGGAAATCACGCAGAGGTAGTATAATACCCAGTCTTGCTTTGGATTTGCCCTAAAGGCAGGCACAATCACTACAATAATCATGATAAATTGTGTGGCACTATGTTTAACAGCAAGAGTCTCCCTCAATTTTGTATCACTTTGAAATAGTTTATCCATGCTGTGTTTTAGTTTTTCAATTAGATTTTCCAAAGAAATTACTGGCACCAGGATTTAGCTTTGTTTATGCTTATAAAATCATGGCTCAGTTAAGGCAAAAAGATCATTTTTTAAAATTTTAGTAGCAAATGATTATTGCACTTCAAATTGTGTCTGTTTCTTAGTGTGATGTAAGATGCTTAACTATTTCAATTCATTTAAGATCACCAAAAAATTTAAAGCTGTCGAGTGTCTTCTATGTGCAGATAATGGACTAAATTGTTTAGGAAACAAAAATGAGTATGGCAGATTTGTAGTCATCTTATTTTCTCTTAATATTCCTTTTGTTGGCATTTTTATACTATACTGAGGTTCCAATTCTCACTTTTAGGGGTTATATTCGAAATCATTCTTCCAAATAACTTCTGCAAATCTTCACCTAGATTTTTGGCAGTTTAAACTCATTCTGTCAAAACTGAAGTCATTATCTTTTCTTTCTTTTAACAATACCAACCTTCTCCCAATGATTCAAATTCAAAATTCCATTCTCTTCTCAGATATCAGTTTGCACTCAGATAGACCTGACTTTTAAAAATCTCTTTCCTGCTATGTTATGTGATCCTGTAAAATTATTCAATCTCTGTAAGCCTCAATTTTCTCCTCTGTGATAAGTACAAATTGCAGCATAGTATTTGTGATGGTTAGGCTAATGTGTCAACTTGGCCAGGTAATTGTGCCCAGTTGTTTGGTCAAGCAAGCACTGGGCTAATTGTAATACAAAGACATTTATGGACTTTAGTCACCAGTGAGTTTACTGCATAGATAGCTGATTACATGTACATCAATCAAGAAGACTGCCATCAGCAATGAGTGACGCTTTATCCAATCAGTTGAATGTCTTAAAAGGGGAAGTGATTTCAGCATTCAGAGAGAATTTCCCAGCTCTTCTTTGGACAGCCAACATCTCCCAGAAACTCATCAAGGACCTTCATTAGACTTTCATCAGAGCCCCTGGTTTGCAGCCTGCCTGCGGAACCTGGATTTGTACACCCCCACAGTCACGTGAGAGACTCATAAAATCTCAAACTATTTCCAGATATCTCCTGTTGATTCTGTTTCTCTAGAGAACGCTGACTAATACAGCTTGGTACAAGGAGTGGGTTTTCTTGGATGGACGACGGCAATGTATCACTGCATCATTAGTCCATGGCTTAATTGATTTATTCATTCAAAAATATTCATTGAGTACTCACTGTAAACTAGAAAATATGTTAAATCCCTGGGATTGTCCCATCTGGGAGAATATTGGTGTCATTGACTGGGGTGGGGTGCATTGAAAGGTAGCCGGGTCAGTGGTGGCATGAAGCAGGGGAGCAAAGGAGACTAATATATTTCTTTAAGAATTTGCCTGTAAGTGATATTTGAAAACAGGAGTATAAATATGTTTTTCAGGGAGTTGGAATGTAGTGAAATAAAAGGGAAGGTCTAGTAATAAACCTTAACAAATCCCAACATTTTGTGAATAGGTAGGAGAGAATGAATGTGCCAAGTAGATGAAAGAGAGATCAGAGGAAACAAAGAGACTATTGTGTCATGGAAGTCATGATATGAGAATATTTCAAGAGAAAATAATAAACTGCACCAAATGTTAAGAGATACCATAAAAGAAGGAGGGAAACAGTCCATTAGATTTAGATTCATGAAAACATGGAGAGTGAGTTGTTCAGATCAAAAACAAAAACAAGAGAATTTCCAATTTTAAATTCATTTTGAAGTTATCGATCATGAATTTATGGTTGAACTTATCCCCATGGCATTTGAATTTCTCCAGCAGTGCTTGACTTCTCAGGTATAGGCACAGGGTGGATAATCCAACAATGAGTTTTTGCCATAGTAGTATGGTGAAAAGGCAGTGGTTTATGATATCATCAAGTGTGTTATTCACTTGGTATACTGGGAAAATGAAGAAGGTGGATCCATGGAGCTCTATCAACCTGAGAATTGGAGATCCCAAGGAGGCTTGAAGTTTACTTGTAGTAAATGTAATTGAATACGTAACCTTGACTGAAATAAGGTTTTATTCAGAGAGTAAGGTGTTTGAAAACTATGGAGGTGGAGAACAAATAAGTGGCTGCCGGAGGTTAGGGAAGGGAGAGAAGGGTGAAACTATAAAGGGTCAACATGAGCGAGTTCCTTTGTGGTGATAGAACAGTTCTTATCTTGATTGTTATGGGGGTTATACACATATATTTATGTAATAAAATGCCATAGAAATATACACAATGATATTAAAATGAGAGTCTGCAAAACCTGGTGAAATTTGAATAAAGTCTGCAGTCTAATTATTTGTATTGTGCCAATACAAACTTCTTGTGAGTTTATAATTATTTTTTTAAGTAAAAAAATGTATGAAAAGAAAATAGGGTGCTTGAATTAGTGACTTTGGAGCTATTTGTATAAGTGATTACAGACATGTTGCACAAGGAATATAATATGATGTCAGGATCAGATAGCTGAAGCACAGTGGATTTGCGGTGATAGAGTCACCATCCAGCCATGGTATTGAATATATCATTCATATTTATAACTTCAAGACTTAAAGAAGAGAGGAAGACTGGAAGCCAAAGTCAAAGTATTCATGAATGAAGACAAATGACCTGGAGGCTTTTAAATGACAACAATTATGAGACGGGAAGGGTGGAAGGGGTGATATTGCTAAACCATAATACAATAGCCTTTCCTTTTTTCTTTGTAATAGGGTAAAGAAATAAATGTCTAGAAGGGACAAATGGTGAGCAAATGGGATACGAACCCCACCTCATAGTCCTGAATTATTCCAGATGACAAAAAATAAACAGCTACAATTTTTGAAGGCTACCATAGTAATGTCTTCAGAAGATAAACAGGTATATCTTTAGGGAACAAGAAAGATGAAACCTGGGAAAAGTTTGAAAAAAATGAGGAAGCTTGATATTTAGGAATCTGAACTTTCAGAAAAAAGAGTTGTCAAAGCAATTGGGAAGTGGAGTTGGATCTGGATTAAATTTAAAGTCAAGGAAATACAAAGCATCCTGGGCATAATGGTGTTGTGACACCAAAATTCATCATGTATTTTGGACTTTGGGCATTTTTTTATGAGAACAGTAAGGAGAAATATGGTTGATTTTATCCTAACAGTAGTGAAAAGTGTGGTTGCTTGGCTAAGTTTCCAAAAGACTTGCCTTCTTTATAATGCAAGAAACATAGGTGGAGTACATTGTGTAGGTAAGTGCAGGGGGTGTCTACAAAAACAGCAACTCAAAGAATGCTTTCAACATCACTGAACTTTCCTTAGGTAAAGACTGAAAAATTTCAAAGAGCCTTTCAACCTCAAGAGATACCACTGTCAGAGAAGACTACACGGTGAATAAAACCTGGTCTTAAAGAGGGCCAGGCCCAAAACTTAGACATATCTACAGTTAACAGTCTCAAGTTAGAAAATATTGCCCATTAAATACATATCTCATGTGAGTCTGCATAATGTATGTAATGTTTAGTTAATATATATACAATTTTATTTTCAGCAAATACTTACTGAGTCACCATACCAGGCACTGTTCTAGGCATTTGGAATACAGTGGAAAAAAGACAGACAATATTCTAACACTCACGGAACTTACATCCTAGAATGAGGTTTCGTTTTGTCTTTGATTCAAAGGTTTCACGTTCTAGAAATCCTTTCCATTATTATTAAATCAAGCCATGTGGATCCAACCAATCATCTTAACATGACCTTGGTATCTAAAGAGGCATTGCTTTTCAGTGACTAAGAGTTACATCAACAGTAGTTCCATAACTGTTACCCAGTAATGGACTCTCCCTTATTATGGGCATTGACAGGTAGTTTAAATTTACATTTGAGAGTTGTTACTTACTGTTTAAATAAATATGCTTATATGTATATTCAACCTAGATGTCAAAGTTAATTACTGTTCTCACAGGGAACTTCAGAAATGGCATAGCAATCTACTGCTGCCAGCATTTCAAGAAGTTGTCATTAGCACAAAATTACACAACAATGGAATCCCATACTCCAGGCAAAAATTATAATGGAAACTACCCAGTTTTACAGTGGCTCTCATTAATGGAAGACCCCTGTATTTGTTTTCTTTATCAGGTATAGAGGATTCTGCAAGGGAACAAGTGTTCTGTCAATAACCCCTGATCCATATAATTTCAATATACACTAGCCTGTCCTCCAACTACCAGCACCTACATCTCTTTGTGTGAGACTCTTTTTCTTGACCACCTTATGCTGGGGAAGTCACAGACACATGCTCAGCAGCCATCTCCCGGCCCTTGCCAATACCCCTCAGCCCCCAACCTTGCCTCTTTTTCTATTGTTTCAATCTGTTTCCATTCTGCAGCCCAGGGGAGATGTTAGGTATAATGAAAAGGCCTGACTATGCCTTGAACCTGGAAACCAGGAACAAGCAGTGCCAGCTGCTTATCCCTGTGGAAATCTCAATGGCAGGGCCCTCTCCCCATGGGTCACCTAAATACCCCACCCTTGGCAGCAAAGATTTGTCTCTTTCCCCTGCGACACGAAGTGGGGCATGCAGAGCTGCCATCCACTGACCCTGATCTAAACAGTTTGGTCTTCCTAGGAGACCCGCCGTGACGGGATCTCTCTCCCTGCTCTTTTGGACCCTTTGAGCTGTGTGTGTAATAATGCAGTCATTTGCCAAAAGTTTCTACTGTGCCTTAGCTTTTGTTCCCAAGACACACCATGTAGCAACTTGCTAAACACCCTATTCATCTCTGCCCAGGGAATTACACTTTGTATTTTCAATCCAAGTAGTTCTCAAATAATGACTGATGGGAGTTGTATAAATTCCTGAGCTCTCTGTGGTGGGATAACTCTGAGATGTGTTTTCTACATTGTTTCCCTGAGCTCTCTAGAGGGATTAAGCTTGATAACATTTGCTTGATACATACATCCTTTATTGCCATCCTTCTCTTCTCTTTCTTACTTCCCCACCACTTCACCAGGCTTCCTAGGGTCACCTCACAATTAAATTATGCACACTGCTTATAATCAACTTCCTAACTCAGGGTCTACCTCTGGAGGCACCTAATCTAAGTTAGCAGGTCTGTAAGGCCCTGATCATCTCTAATGCTGTTCACATAACTATCTTCCAAGACATCCTTTATGCAGCTCACTGCCATTCATCCAGTCAACATTTTTCAACATTTGTTTATATATTGCATTATCATCTATTCAGTCATTCAACTCATTTATTTAAAAATATTTAAGGAACATGTAAAATGTAGAACTGAGCTTGTTGTCTAGAAATGTAAATAGGAAGTCACAATACAATGTGACGGATGGTATCTTTAAATATGTCCTTGGTGCTAAGCGTGAAGGTGGGGATTAATAGTGCTTCCTGGAGGTAGGTAACCATGAAGGTCATAGCCATTTGAAGTCATTTGAATTTTATCCTAAGTTCTGTGGGAGTAGCCTCACAACCAAAACTTACACCTGCTGAGCCTTAGTGAATCTAGGTCTTTCAAGAAATTGTTAAGCCCTAGACCTTGATTTAGGAAAGCAAGCCAAGATGCCACTCAGATCTCACCTACATGTGCCTTCTCAGCTCCTTTTTGTCAAGTCTTTAGTTCAGGCTCAGACTTGACACTCCTCTCCTAGGATGTGGCATTGAAAAGCCTGCTTGATCCTGGTACAGTTCAAATGCAGCTATATTAGAGGTTGGTCAAGAGTCTGATACCATTTCTGTTATTTTCACTTCTCTCATTCTTCCATATGGGATACATGGTACCAATGCTTTTTTGTTTTGTTTTGATTTTTGCTATTTTGATCAAGAAAATCAGATACAAAATAGGAAGAGCTCAATGCTCAGGTTTTTGTTTTGTTTTGTTTTGTTTTTTAAACAAATTAAAGATTGTAAACCCATCCTCCTTAACTCAGCTATCTTTGGCATTGTAGAAATTTCTAAATTAAAGTTCTAAGTACCACAAAATATTTGTAGAAGCACAGGCAGATTTAAATAGGCAACAAATGCTTTCCACAATATGATTTATCTAGGGGAAGCACACATGTATCCCTGACTATCTGATTATATTGTACTCAGAATTTTCACTGAGATTTTCCACCAATTTCTAGTATAAGCTGATGAGACTGTACTTGATGATTATATTTTCCATGCTTCATTCAGTTATATTCAATATATTATATTCAGGTAGTGTAAATACACTATTGTTTTCCTACCTCATAATTAAAGCCAGGGTTCCACTTGGTCACGATCAGAGGTTTAGCCTGTGTATCTCTGTCAACTTGCATTTAAGTGTCAGCTCCATTCTTTCCTCTGGGAGTCACCTATTCCCTGGCATTTCCATCAGCTGTGGCATTTCTTTTGCAGTAGGTCTCTGGTGTAACTCAGCTGCATATGTTTCTTTATGTTGTCCCAGTAACTTACTGCAAAAGAAACACATCTTGAATATAGCCTCTAATTGCCATTCAGTCTATCTTTCTTTATTGCTTGATGTCTTTACCCCAAGGAAATACATTTTCTTTGAACTACTGAATTTTCTGACTCATTCTTTAGAATAAGAGATTAGGAAGTTTGTTCAAAAGTAAAACTGAATTATAAAAGAATATCAACACAAATTTCATATTTCAAAGATAGGTACATAGGGCTCTGTAAATACCCATAGATGTAAGCCCTTAACAGAATAATAAAATTAATTAATAATCTTCTTTGAACAGTACAAATCCTGTTAACTCTTTCAAAACCAGTCTCTAGGATTTCCAACTTTTAAGTGCCAAAGCCATTGGAAAATTTAAATCTTGCCCCCAGAGATTCTAGGCCATGTAAACAATTTTGAGAAACAACAGTCAGAAAACAGTACCCTACATTTTTTACAACATTTTTTCACACTTATGGGAAGAGGGAGACTGAAGAGATCAGAGGTAGGAACAGAGGTAGAGAGATATGAAGTTATCAAGCATAAAGTAAGCTCTCCTTTATTGTGCTGACTCCATCACCTTGGATTTCAGGTTTCTTTGGTTGCCTTTCAAGACCTCATCCATATTAACACTTTATCCAGTTTAATTCATTATTAACATTTTATATTAAGTGATAATTATCACACCAAAAACTTCAAGCTGTTATAAAATCACTGTTTCCTCAATCTCTCTGTATTACTCTTAAGGAATTGTGCTAATTTAATAACTACAATCCAATCTCTGAAATGTGAGGCACCTAAAGCTACAATCTTTTGCTTATGATATATTCCCTCAAAGAACCAAAGATTGTTGGGAAAAGGGGACAGCATAAAGAAGAAAAAAATTCCGAGAAAGTGGGAATTGAATTCAGAAAACACAAGAGGAAAAAAATAGAAAGACTATATGCTGAAAAAATTCTGGAAATAACAGTCAGAAGCATAAATTATCTGGCACCTAATACAGTGAAGAGAAACAAACAACATTCCCACACTCCTACTTAGTCTCCAATTGTGATGAACATTTAATGAATTCAGTTCTCTTTCCTCAGAGCTGATCTTTCCTCTCTTAAAACTCCAGCAATGGTCTAAAAATGTTTAAGTGTTGCAATATTATCAGAGATGCCTAAGTATTTATGTGGAGTCTGTAATTATGGGAATTCAGAACAATGGAGCTTAAACTATTTAGACAGTTAGAATACTTCACCCTTAAAATTATCAAATACTCACCCTTAAATCCTGTGGCAGTTTAAGGTTATTTATGAATCCCAAAAAGAGAAAGATTATGTTTGTAAACTAATCTATTCTTCTGGGTATGATACCCTTAGATTATATTGGATTCAGCTGAGGAACCCTTGATTAAATTACCTGTTCAGATTAGGGCTTTGATTCAACAACATCAGTAAGACATGACTCAGGTTGAGTCCCCACCCCCATGGTGGGCCTATATAAATGGACACTCACTCAAGAAGACATACAAGAAGAGAAAGAGCTTTATCATGTTTGATCCTGGGGCCGCAGGGAGAGATGGACCATTTGCCTGATAGCTTACAGCTGACGGTGGGAAGACAGCCAAAAGTGATATAGGAAGCCCTGAGACACTGAGAAATGAACCCTAACCAGGAGAGAGAGAAGACTGGAAACTCAGAGGGAACAGAGGGACAGGCAGAGATCAGCGATGAGATCAGCAACCATCTGGCATCTACATGTGGCAACTGACATTGGTGAGAAAGCAACCTTGAGTTGAACTCTTTACAGCTTTGTAAATGTGAGCTTTTACCCCAAATAAATACACTTTATAAAGGCCAACAGATTTCTGGTCTTTGTATCAGCAACCCTTTGGCAGACTAATACAAATCCCATTTCCATTTTTCAGTTTTTCAAGTTTTAAATAAAATGTAATGTGGGTAAACCTATGTATACTTGGACTGAAGAGCTTGGAAAAGAAATATACCATTTGGATGGATATATATCCCTAATCTGAGACTTGTAAGCAAATTCAATGAAATTTTAGATTTGACAAGTAAAAAGCCAAAAGTTAACATGCACATTATCTTACTTAAAATAAAAGTTAAATATTTTAAATGAAAATTGTATATCCAGATACCTTCATTTTTTGGCCCCTTTCTATAGTATTATTCTAAATTTCCTCATCTTTGTTGACTTATCTTCACCAACATGTGAAAACCTTCTGCCAGATTTCTCTGTAATAAAATATCAGAATAATAACTGATAATGCACATGTGTTTTCCATTGTTTCTCTGTAATCTTAGAAAACACAGCCAGACCACTGGTTTTTCAGTTTCTCAATAACTATACTATTGTTCAATGATTAGAATTTTTAAGGTTCAAATGCAATTTATATTAGTATATGCTTTGTGGGATTAACATTATTTGTGTAACCTATTCTCTGTTGAAAGGGAATCTTGGAGAAAAATGAAGACAAAGATCTTTACAAATAAATATAAGCAAAAAAGAAATTGTATACTGATTCACAATGACTATGTTTCTTACTTTAAATAATGTAAATACAGGCAGTCCTTGCTTTGCACAGTAGCATGTAACTGTAGAAATAACTGTCCAAGTTAAAACAGTGCAAAACAATCTTAATAGTCAATGGGATATTTATGATTGACCAATGACCTTTAAAATTTTTCCAAACATTAAAAATTCCCCATCAGTTACAAAGCACAGAAATTTTTAAAGAACTAAAACTAATATTTATTTAGTATACTGTAATTTAAAACATTGGAAGCATTCAGATTTATAGTGCCTTATTTCTTTGTTAAAAATAATTGTCAAGAGTAGTTTGA
>JAQZBX010020755.1:0-32760 GCA_029593785.1 Cabassous unicinctus | reverse complement strand
TTTTTTTTTTTTTTTAACAAATTAATTTTATTGATACATATTAGTAAAGCATACAACTCATCCAAAGTGTACAATCAATGGTATTTGGTATAATCACATAGTAGTTGTGCATTCATCACAGAAGCCGTTGTCTTTTGAAAGGACTTACCTAAGTCAGACCTACTGGTGATAATCTTATTTAAAATCAACAACTTTGGGATCTAAATTACATCCGTAAAATCCCTTCGTAGCAACACCTAGAATAGTGTTTGATTGAATAATTGGGAAAAGATGTGTCTACACAAAGGAATAGCAATCTTCAGGGCCATCTTAGAATTCTCTCTACCACGTGACTTTATTTTTTAATTTGATCTGTTTTTAACAGAAATTGTCAAAGTTATTCACTAAGATTATAGATTGTCAAATTCAGTGTATGATTCTCCTTATTTTTATACATTTCAAGACAGTTATTGCATTCCTAAATTTCATAATGGTTATAACTTCTTTGGAAAATGAAGCTGATTCAAGCTAACAGCATTTTAACAACTGGCTCACAAATTTCTGAATTTCTCTGTAACTGACATAAGTCAGCACCAGCACATTACATTGGGGATAAGTAAATCTTTTGGGATTATGGAAACAATCTATATTTTTATCTTGGTGGTGATTACAAGGGTATGTACATTTTCCAAAATCTATTGGTCTGTTAACTTATAATGGTTACATTTTGTTGCATGTAAATTTTCTTCAATACATTTAATTAAATAAGAAAAAACTTCTTGCCAATCTCTTTGAAGACTACCATACAGTGTTGGTTGATTACACTTTCTTTTATAACTCGTGAATAGAAGCACCTATTAATATATAATAGGAAGTTATGATTCTTCTTTTGATGCTGTTCATTTTTGTCCTCATATACCTTTAACTTCATTATCTTTCTTAGTATTTGTCATATTTCTTTACATTAGCTGGACATTAATCTTTCATCTTATATGTTTTAAATATATTCTTTATGCTTTGTCTTTGAATTCTGCACGATATCTTTTGTCCTAGAGAAATTTTAAATTTTAAGATTGTCAACTTTGTCAATATTTTCCTTTTGTATTGAATATTTGTTACTTTTTTAAGGTCATCTTCCATAATATAAATTGAGAAATACATTCTCTTATATTCTTTATTTTCTTTTAATATGTGTATTAGTCAGCCAAATGGGTACTGATGCAAAATACCAGAAATATGTTGGCTCTTATAAAGGGTATTTATTTGGGGTAGAAGCTTACAGTTACCAGGCCATAAAGCATAATTTACTTCTCTCACCAAACTCTATTGCCATGTGTTGGGGCAAGATGGCTGCTGACGTCTGCCAAGAGTTCAGGCTTCTTGGGTTCCTCTCTTCTTGGGGCTCCATTTCTCTCTGGGCTCTGCTTCTGTGCTCTCTCCAGAAGGCCAGCTGTAGACATTCAGGCAAACGGCTCTGTCTCTCTCTCCAGGGCTTCTGGCATGTCTAAGGAACTGTCTCTATTCCTCTGTGTTCTCCTCCTGTGTGTTCACTTCCAAGGCTCCAGCTCAAAACTCCTACCTCCCATCTCTGTGGTACAGTTTCTCCTTGGTGGGCGGGGACTCAACTTACTATGGACA
The DNA here is from genome assembly GCA_029593785.1 of Cabassous unicinctus. Taxonomy (NCBI): domain Eukaryota; kingdom Metazoa; phylum Chordata; class Mammalia; order Cingulata; family Chlamyphoridae; genus Cabassous; species Cabassous unicinctus. Next base: position 31,143 of record JAQZBX010020755.1, on the reverse strand, counting down.
TGGCCCAATCAAAGCCTTAATCATTATTTAATCAAGTAAAAGTAAAACGTCTGAATCCAGTAATCCCAGAGGGACAGACCAGTTTACCAACATAATCCAATATCTATTTTTGAATTCATAAATAATAACAAACTGCTACAACATGTTAAAATTTTTCTCAGTTTCTAAATTGTATGGGGATTTTTGTGACTTATGTCAGAACCTCTCTTACAACCCTAAACAATAAACTTACTCACATATGTTTTCTAATTTTCCAATATTTAGGTATTATGTCATTTGAGATTTACTATTATGAAGGATATAAAGGTATGATTTAACTTGAAAAAAATTTTTCTAAATCGATAGTCACTTAACTTAATTACTGAACAATTCACCTTTTCAACTAACTTGAAATGCTGTACATATTGCTTACTTAATTCTCATTTACACAGGTTTTGTTTTAGCTGTCTGGTTTAATTTATTGATTGATTTACTAGTACACTAATAAAATATTTTTAAAAATATTACAAATTAATAATAATTATAATAGCTACTATTTATTGATCATTTACAATATGCCAAACACTTTTGTAAATTATTTGCATTTATTATTTCAGTTAACAAAACTACATTTATAACAAAATTATAAGGTAGGTACTATTAATAACATATTTAATAGATGACACATTCTGCCTGGGGCCACAATCCAAATTGCCCAATATTTAAAAAATTTGGAAACTTTCAGACTTCAAAATACTTCCAAATGAAAGTCTTTCCAAGACAGGAGTCAAGAGCCCTGTCATAAGAAGGTCAATAGCCTGCTGATTGTGACAGGATCAAAGGCATTGCTTTCACACTGAGGCTCATTGTTCTAGATAGCTTCCATTTGACCATTATTATGTGGAGAGTTGAATGAGCAAAACAGAGAGAATAGCATAAAGGACCAAGTATTTATACTTAGAGGCTATGTCTAGATTAGTTTCTTTGTGGATATGTACACATGACATTGAACAGAAGCCTAAGATTCTGAGAATGTCATATACCCAAGAAATCAATGGAGTCTATGATTGATCAGTTAAGCACCTGAGGGGTGCTGCATGAAACCTGCATCAGCAAGAAGTAGGCTATAAATGTTGTGAGCCTCTACAAGGGCCCCAATGGCAAGCCTCAATGTGATCAAAGAGGATAAAGGAAAATGTAGTTCCTCCCAGAGGTCAGAATCAGGGTCTACCAGATTGGGAAAATCAAGGAAATTACTCAACTATCAGAGAATGAAGTCTTCATAATTCTTTCCCAAAAGGGTACCATAACTTCAGTGGAACTGTGACTACTATTCCTTTTACTTTCTTTCCCAAATATGAGTCTTTGACTGTTCTTCTCCTGATCCAACTCTGTCATTCTACACTAGGATGGGGACAGATAACTTGTCTTTTAATTTCTAAATTACTGTTCCATGAGGAGCTATAATACTCTGGTATAGAGAATGACAAGTCACCCAGAGTTCCTAAATTTTGAACTGTATGTAATAACTGGATGGGGATTGTTTTCTTTGGGAAGAGAGTGTATGCATTTCATGTGGGGGAAGAAAAGTGTGCACAGTTATTTAGGTGCCCAAAATAGTGGATTATAACAGAAAGTGTCTGGCCATAAAAAGATATATCCTTTAGCAGGTTCTAGGAACCTTTCTTATGAGACAACTAGCCCATGGGCTTCCTTTATTACTGTTTCCTTTTCCATCTGGTGCCTTGAATGTGAATGGGCATATTGCTGGACTATGAGGAAAATGGTCACTCATTAGGAATGAAAGAATGGTGAGCAGAAGAAAACCTGGATTTTGAGGACCTTATAGAACAGAGCTGCCATTTGTTCTGAGCTGTAAATCCCCAAACTTTTACATAAGAACACAATAAAAGATTTTAAAAAATTTCTATATATATTTTTTAATTTAATCCACTGTTAATTTGGACTTTCTTGTATTTTGTAAGCAAATCTAGTCCTAATTAATATATCCTCTGTGTGAGGAAAGACTCTCCTTTTGCAACATGTTGAGCCATTCATTCATTATGCCCAAATTAGCAAATTAAATGAGAGATTTAATTATCCAAGAGGAGAAAATAAACCAGAATAAAAGTGTCAGAGTACAAGAACATTTTAGGAAGAAATAGTGAAGTGAAAAGATGTGAGGCAAAATTGATAAAAAACGTAGAAGAACTGGGAGAAGTAAAAGTAAAGGAAAAAGAAAACATATTATAATTGTACCATAATTAAAGAGTTGATCATTTAATTCCTTTGCCCAAACTGTTTCTAGGTATTTGGCATCAGATGAATTGGAAAATTTGTGCATTCCTGGTGTTCAGATTATCAGAACACATTGCATTTATTCTCAAAATAAAAAAGAAATAAACCCTACAGCTCTGTGTTGAAGTTAAACACAAATATTATAAGAGATTAATAGCATGAATACATTTCCAATAAAATGAGACAATAAAATAAATATGGATATTGCTTGAAGTTCCTGTCTCTGTCAAACTTATATCAGTGTATGCTATTTATCATGGTTGTTTTTATAACCATTACTATAATGCTACTTAACTATGATTGTTATTATGTAAATTTTATGTAAATGACCACGATTATTATGGAAATTGAAGGTAAATCTCATTTATATTCTTTAGTAATGCTTTGGATGAGTGTGTAGGTTAATCATGAGAGAGTTATTTGAGATTAGCTTTAAAGAATGGAAGAAGAGAGTTTTTAGTGCAATTTTTCTAAAAGCTTATATACCAAGAATAGTAAATACATAGATTTTAGTCATTTTTATTTCATCTTTCTGATGAAATAACAGAATGATCTGTATATATTGATCTACTTTCTGTGGCTGGAACTTAACTTATAAGAAAGTCTAGAAATTTCTAACGTAAGAAATCGAAATTAGAATGTCTTATTTTCTCTCTCATGGGATTATAACTTCTTGTCTGCATGAGTTTTTAATTTTTAAATACTAAAATACATACATATATATAATTACTAACCCAACTAAACATAACCATTTTACACTTGTGGCTACTATTTTGACAAGATTTTACCATTTAATATTTTTTGCACAGTAGATTTTTATTTGCGTAATCAAAACTATAACATCATATGGACGAACAGATGGCTAGTAATAATACCTTATTTGTATATAGCATAACAGTTTACAAAGCACTTTCATGTAAATTATTTCAATTAAATTGTGTGATGATTAATGGTGATTTTTGTTTTCAGTACTAAAATAGAAAAGGGAACAAATTCAATGTTCAATTTAATTTTTGATAAAAGTTTTTTGTTACAAGTGTGAGATAAGATAATTTCATTTTTATATCAAACTTTAAAAATGTTTTCATTTTGAGACTGATGCCCATTATATAATGAATTAATTAATGTATTATTCAACATGTATATTGTACCTGTTATTCTCCAGTGGTAATATAAGGCTTAGGGAATTCAATGGTTTAAGAGAGATTTTTTCATATCTAAAAAGATTAGTTATAGCATAGAGAGAGGGAGTTATCAACTCTGTTCTGGATGCGGGTAGAGGACTGATGAAGGAGGGCTGAAAATGTTTAAACTAAATTCAGTTATAAGTAAGAGTTAATCTGCCTGATGAAAGAAGGAAGGACAGAAGGAAGAGTTTGCATTAGATTGAATATATAGTTATCTTTGGTCTTTTAATTTAATACAGTTTATATTGTTTCTAGGTGTTTGGCATCAAATGAAATGGAAATTTGTGAATAGATTCCTGATTTTCAGACTATTAGAGTAAGTTATGAATAACTTACTTGGATTTTGCAGATGGGGATTCAAGATCTGGTAGAGACCTTCAGACCCTCATATAGGGCATATTGTACTCAATTATGTAAGTTTACCTATTTTGCTAAGAATTAGTGAATATGTTTTAATGAAACAGCTCATTTCTATTCCACTGTTTGCTTATTAAAGTCCCTTAAGGAGTAAATCTCCATCCTTTTAGAGGAAAGGAAGTGTTTACTTGATTTTGTTAGAATATAAGCAGACTTCACAACCCATGCTATTCGTTTTGAGCTTTTTCAGGCAGTTGCTAGACTGCAGGGATGTTCTTATTTTTTCATCTCACGAACTGCAAGATTATTTTGTGTGTTTCTTGAAACTATTATCAGAGGCAATGTGACCTCATTTCCTTGGTACCTGAAAAAAAGCTTTGTATTATCATGTAAAATCCTCATAGATCTTCTAATCTTAAGGAAAGAAAACTCCAACATTAGTGACACGCTTGAAAAGGGAAAAAAATTTTTAGCCTCTTGTTTCATAATTGTAAATTGCAAACTCTGGAGCAGTTCTAAAAAGAGTACATCCTGGGGTTTCCCAGACAAACCTGCTGGGATTTAATTCCGAGGAAGTGGAATTTGGTCTTTTAAAGGATGTGGTGATAACTTTCAGTTGAAGAGTTATCTATATTTAATTCTTGCTCTGAATAGCTCATAACTAAAATAGGAAACTTGAAATTCTGCAGGGCAAAGAGAACTTGCCACAAATGAGCAGTAGAAAGTTAAAGAGTGAGACAATTATAGTACAAAATCATTTTACTGTTAATTACATAATAAATTTAGAATTTGGGACAGAATTTGGGCTATGTCCACTAGAACTAAAAATGGAGAGGCTTTTTATGAACTTATTTTCGGGTAGATAGCCATTTTCAGAAACACGTTTTTCAGATTTGTCTCTCAGAAGAGCATCTGTTGGGGGAAGTTTTAAAAGAATAACTTAATTGCAGGTTGAAAAATCCCCCACGGTAATTTTCCTTCTTCTCCCTCTTTAACTTTTTACTATGGAAATTTTCAAACACACACAAGAAATATACGTTTCCATGTGTCCATCACCCAGTTTAAAAAACAATGAGCATGACTATCTTGTTTTTCTATACACAACCCACTTTTTCTACCCACCCCAAAACACCACCCCACCCCCACCCAATTCCACACCATCCCCACAATATTATTTTGAAACAAATAACAGAATTTCATTTTTTCTATTGATCTTTTAATATATTTCCCCAAAGACAAGTTTCTCAAAAATATCCACAACATGTAAAATAAATGAACATGTAAACTAAGTGAACATGTAAAGTAAATTAACAATTTTTAATACCATCAACTATCTAGTGAATATTTACATTCTATGATTATTTTCTCTCTTTTTTTGTCCTTTTTTTCTCACCCTTTAGCTCTTTCTCCTTTTTACTCTCAGTTTTCCTTTCTTTGCTTATTTTCATTAGAGTTCAAATAAGTAGCATGCACTGCAATTGCTTAAAACATGTTTAAGTCCTTTTAACCTCTTTTATGTTTCTTTTTCCTTCCAAGTTACTTGCTGGAGAAACTCAGTCATTTCTGCAGTTTCTTACTGTATAGATTTTGTGTACTCTATGCAGATGGTGTCATATTAAAGGTACCTCTCACTCCCACATTACCTATATATTGGATTGTTCTAGAAGCTTAAACAGATTTAAGGTCAATGATCAAGAATTTTTGTTTTTGTCTTCATTTTTTGAAATCCTTCAGAAAGGATTTATGATTCATTTGTCTGGTTTTTTTGATGAGGTAAGTTGTCATTCTCAGTGCCTAGATGCATTAATTCAGTAACGATTGCAAAATTGTGATATTCCAATAAATGTCCTCATTTATTCCCTGGAGTACTTCTATAAAGCAACACACCCTCTCATCTATTATTTGGTTATACAGAGGTAGAATTTTAGAAAAACAAAGGCAGACTCAATGCTAGATTATTTTCTTTTATTTAATTGGTTTCAAAATGGTGAATTAGTTTGGGGGAAGAACATAAGGGGAGATCATAGATAAGATCAGGTCAAATTTGATGTTTTTGAATCCATTGCAGTTAACATCCTTAATGATGCTCAAATTGTCCCGATTTTGGTCAGTGAAACTTATTCAATTGACTCCTGAGAACTCTGGTAGTCTTTGGTGGCATCCTTGCCTGTTAGTGTGAAAAAGCTTACCATGTACATTTCCTGCTCCAGATATCAAATTAGCCATTTCTTCAAGTCTTGTTTAGTTTAAGGGAAAATAGTATTTGGGGAAATGGGGAGCTCACTGGATTGGTCATTGTTCCTAAGACTTTTTAGTAGAAAGAGCTGTGTTTTTTTTTAAGGATAAAGTAATTCCTGGGGTTTTAAGAACATTTATATTCCAATTTAAGGCCATAAAATATTTTCTTTACCTCATAAATCTTAGATCTATATTTCTTTTCTCACATGCTAAATTTCCTTGGCTTTCAACAACATCAATATAATTACTCACTTTCTTTTTAAGTCAGCATAAAAAGAGAAGCACTAACCAATAATAATACAATTACTGAAAATAGTTCAAGAACTTTTGCAGTACTGTAGTCCCTTAGGGTATATCCCAAAAAAGATATGTAAAAAAACGACTGTATTTTGATGTCCCTTGGAGTAGTTTCCACATTAGTTTTGTATTGCTACTATAGCAAAATAATTTAGTGGTTTATTACAAAACAATTTTATTGTTTTATGGTTCTATATTTCTGAAACCTGCTCCTCAGCTAAAATCAAGTTGTTGTCAGAGCTGCATTCTTTCTGGAAGCTTTAGGAGAAGATCTGTTCCTTTGCTTTTTCCAGCTTCCGGTAGCTACCCACATTTCTTGCTCCATGGCCCCCTTCCTCTATTTCAATCCAGCAGTGACACATCTCTCTGACACTTCTTTGGTGCTCACATTTCTTTATGACCACAAGCAGGAAAGATAATGAAGTTTGATTGGTCCCACCCAGATAATCCAGGATAATCTCTCAAAGTCAGTGTCCTTAATCACATCTGCAAATTCCCATTTGCCTTTTCAAGAAATATATTCAGAAGTTGTGAGGTCTAGGGCTTGGTCATCTTTGAGCACCTACCACAGCTTCTCTTTCTGAGGATATTCCATCAATTGCATGCCCAGTTTAATTTGTTTCATTCTTATGGATTCGTTTTCTACATAATCTCTTAATATTTATATAAAATATTTACAGTGTCTCCAAATCAAATCTAAAATCAAGGGGTATTCAAACAGGTCTATCCTGTTTGCCCTATTTTCTTTTCCCCCATAGATAAACATTTTCACCAATTTTATGGTATATCTATCTTTCTGCTGGTTTATTATTAATAAAGTATGTAGCATGTTTTATTTATAACCCCCCTTCATTTGTTAGACAATAGCATGCTATACACACTTTAATCCTCTTTAATCCGTTCAACCTTAAATACTAGTATCACTCCTTTGTAGTATACAGAATTATTTCTCATTCCTTTTTACCACTGTATAGTACTCCATTGTGTGGATGTTCATGATTATTCAACCAGTCCCCTCTTGAAGGAAAGTTGATTCTTTCAGCTTTGTGCTAATTCATATGATGCTGCAGTGAACAGCCTTGTGCACAGCTATACTTTGCACTAGCGTATCTAGTTCTTTGGCTAGTATATCTCTGTGTTAGAAACTGACATGTAGGATTGCTAAATAAAAGGGTATTTACATGTGTAATTTGTCTATTTTTGCCAAATTCCCCTCCATAGAGATTGTAACATTTTACATTTCCAATCTCATATGGCCTATAAGGCATGGACCACTAACTTGTATTTGGGAATAAGAGCTTTAAAACAGGGGTAAGTAAACATTTTCTATAAAGGGTCAGAGAGTAAATATTTTGGGCTTTGCATGCTACATGGTCTCTGTTGCAACTACTAAACTCTCTGTTGATATATGAAAGCAACAATAGATAAAATGCAAATGAATAGGTATGGTTATGTCTCAATAAAACTTTATTTAAAAAAATCAAGAGATAAGCCAGATTTGGCCAACTGGCTGTAGTTTGCTGACCCCTGCACTTAAAGACTGGGAATATTCTTTTTCTGCACAGTAAATTTTTGTTGAAAAAAGAATGCTACACCACAAGCATTTTGAGTAATTGGCTCAATTCCTATTTAGTAAAGAGCAGAATTTAAATACCTTTTATAAATCCATAGAAAAGTATGACACCTGAGTCTAGATCCTGAATTGTTGTGAGTCTTCCTTTCACCATGAAGGCCAAATTATTGGTAAACTATTTCCAACACGTTTATGTAAATACTTCCAATCCACAATGAGGAGCTTTTGCCATCTATTGTCCATAGAGCACATAACATTGAGAAGGGAGTTAGCAATCCTGTGACCTGGAATCCTGACATCCCAAGCCAGCAGTTTGCATATAATTGTATCCATAGAGTCTGATTTCTTGATCTACCCATGATATATACTGTTCTTCCTTCTGGCAGTACTTTAAGTATAGTGGTTTGAACTGATTGAAATACTAAATTACAATTTTTCTGAATTCACTAGAGCTTTCTCTAATACTTGATTCTGCTAGTTGAATTAAATATTATATGAGGCCATATGTTGTTTTCCTAAATTGTTTATCCCAGCCAGACTGGCATCACTGCTCTCTTACTTGTAATTCCAAGCTTTGGAACACACTTCTTTAATAAGCAAACATTTCACAACCCAGCTCTAACTCCCACCCTCCTCTGGTTACTTATTCACCTTTTATTGAAAACTTATGTTTCAGGGCCTGTGCTGAGTGCCAGAAACTCAAAAAGTAAGACACATTTGCCATTTTTTTTTCCTACATGAGGATTCAGATATGTAAAGGAATTCAATACGATCTCATAACTTTTCTAAAAGAGATACATATGAGAAGCATTGGGAGAGACTGGAAAATTTTACAGTGGAGGTGATTCTTGGTCTCAAAGGATGAGTATCAATTTGCTGATATATTGCTGTGTTCTAAGTACTTAGTCCAATACTGGACCCATAATAAGCACTTGATAAATATTTATTGACTGACTAAAAAAATGGAAGGAATAGTACTCTAGAGAGAAAGAACAGAGTGAACATAGTCACATAGAATAAAAGGCAACTTTGGCATTATAATGACATTTCTAGATTTTCCAGTTCCAGAATGGAAGAACTAGGTTAAAACCTCACAGTTCAAATCTCAGTTTTACTTCCTTGCTTCTTCTATTTGGATTAGTCATTTAACCACTTTAATACATTTGAGATACCAACTATATATTTATATATATATTTAATGTATATACACATATATATTATTCATGAATCATATACAAGCACAGTATATTAATAGTTTTAAACACCCACAAAAATATTTTTAAAGGGCATGATAAAGTAAAACTAAATAAACATTTGAATATTTTCTTCCTCACCTACATGGATAATCTTGGAGTACAAACACCCTATTTGAAGAATACTGCTCTGTATCTTAGTTTCCTGATCTGAAAACTGAAGAAAATATTATCAAATCATAGAGTTGGTGTAAGTACTCAGTATATGTCATTCCTCTTCTATCTCACTACTATGCTCTTTCTTTGATTCTTGTAGCACCTGTCCATGTCATATTAATTTGCCCTCTTAGTTTTTAATCCCCTGAATAGTTTCATACTTACCTTCAGTATATAAACAGATTGTAAATGGACCATCACACTTATTATGTGAATGAACCTGGTCTAAAGTACTAAGACAAAGTCTTGGCTCTCAGTAATATAATATTGTCTGAAGTAGGAGTAAAATACTTAAAGGGTATATTGGAACAATCTGAGAGAGTGATATATTCTATCTGGATGTGTACAAAATGGCTTGATAAGAGGAAGTAGCACAATTGACAGTTGAATATTTGACCTTATAACTTCAGGGCTAGGTGTCAAACTCACGGAAGCAGCAATTTACCTTAACAAAAAGATAAATAATAAACTCTTTGGTAATGTGATTTTTTCCCCACACTACAAAGGGACTCATTACTTTCTAATGAGACTAATGCAAAGTGTATTAAAATAATTCTAATTACATTATGTTAATTTGGGCATATTTTAGGAATTAAATTTCTTGCAACAGCTCGATGTTATTAAGATGTGTAAGCTCCAGAAAAGCAGGAATCTTGTCTCTTTTGTGCATTGCTATATACTTTGTCAAAGCACAGTACTTGTCATGTAGTAAGTTCTCCATATAATCATGCTTAAACCAATTGAACAAAATTGTGAAAAATCAGTATTATAATCTATACATTCATTAAACATTCTTTTGGGATTAAAATAAATCTATACTTATGTTCTTGTGGACATGCCTATAAATATGTTAATATGCCTTATGCTTATAGTTTTATATACAGCAATGTAAAATGATTTATACTCATCTTTAGCACATTTATACACTACTTTTTTCATAGATATACCCTCCCACCAAAATATTTATTCCCCATGTACTGGCAAGACAAATGCTGTGGCAAATGATTTTGTTTACTTACTCTACTCATTTAATAATTCTGAGCTTCAGATTAACTCCTTGAAAATACCTATTGCTGACATGCATCTCAGAAGAAATGATCAGTATCACATTTCCTAATATTACATTGATGGATTAGAAATGCTGAGTCCTTTTTGGTTGTTGTTTTTAATTTAAAAATCCCTCTTTAGTAAAAAGTTCTGTAGTTTAGTGATATTATCAGAGGAAAAACATGATATAAGACCCTGGAATTTACAGTTTGTAACTGCTGTGGGTTATGATTAAGCTAGAGACTCCCCAGGTAGCAGAACAGGTCAGCAGTCTCTAAAGAATTCTGAGTTCCATTTCACTCTTGTCATTTGTTTCATAGTTTTCTCTGTCAGGCTATGCAAACAGAAGCACATTTATGATAAAGCACGATTTGAGCAAATTTAATTGCTGCATTAGTCAAAACAGAATTTTATATTTCAAATTTAACAAAGTGAAGAAAAATAATTGGCTTATTAATACTTTTTTTTTTTTTTTTAGCCGCAACACTTTTGCCTCTGACATTACACTCTGGAGATACAGTTGAGTTATTATTAAACCTAAGTTTAACAAAGATGTGTTAATGATGAGTTCACTGAAGCTGCGTCAGAGTGAAAATAAGCAATCTGTATCTAACTTTATGCTGATGATACAGTGGAAATATGTTTGTTTAAGAGACCATCTGTTATTTTCAGGCATTTATTTGCAGTTCTATGGTGGGTAGCAAAACTATAGTGACTATAACCTAAAAAAAAGATGTATGCTATTAGCAACAGTAAACCTCCATCTGCCCCTAGATATTTGATAAAGAGATGATTTTGGTAAACAACTTATTTGAAATAACATTGTTTGCTTTGAGTGGCCACTTATTTATTAATATGCATGTGCTTCATTAACATTTTAGGCTTCCATCAAGTTCACTGTTTTAATCCTAAATTAAAAGTTTAACAGGAAAATGAAACTTTGGCTTAGTTTAAAGTCCTCAGATTTATAATAGTAAATGAATATCTTCCTTTTATTAGACATCATTTCCTTTTCCACAAAGTGAAAAAGTTCATCTCTAAGATCTTTTGTTAATCTAAGATTTTATGATACTGGTAACCTTCTAGAGTAACATTGAAAAAGATGTGATTTATTTAGTTTCCTGGAAGCCATTTTAGCATTACATACTGCCCTTCAGTTTAGAGATTTCTTTAGGAGTAACTTATAAATCATGACTACATAAAGGAACATTGAGAATTTGATAAACAGTTTGTATATATATTCAATGCCCAATCACACAGTAAAGACTCTCTATAAAATTGTGTCTGTGACAGATCTGAGAACTTCATAGGCTTTTTTGAGTTTTCTGGCTTACAGCTTTTTCTGCCAAGGTTCAGAGTCCGAACAGAAAACCTATTCAGTTCAGCATTACCCTGTGTTGCAGGAGAAACCCTCTTGACTCAGGGTGCATTCTATAGTTTCCTGTCACATCCTCTTAGGAATATTTGTACAGATTTCTTAGTCCAGAGGGACCTGATGGCATAAATTCAATGGTGATCCTTGGAAGTCTCCTGTAGCTAACACCAATGTCCCCCTGTTTTGTTACGCAGGGCCCAAGGCCATATGCACATGAATGGGTCAAATGGTCAAAGCATACTGAGGAGACATTTCTGGGACTCCTGGTCATGGAAGCCCCATGCACTGTAATTTCAAAACTGTTGGTGAAGCCATAATGAGGGCTACAGTTAGATTGGGAGGTTGTAGGAATGAAAGAATTGATGGACTTAAGGTGAAGGTTTGGATGAAAACTCATATGTTTGAACAGGCTTTATGTAAAATGGTTGTGTAGCCTCTATAACTGCATTATGGGAATGGATATTATATCTTACTGGGGAATACTTCCCTACCTAGTATTGTAAAACTAAAACCTTTTGGTGAAGTCCTAACAGGGTTTAAAGTTAGATTGGGACGATATAGGAATGGGATTAAGATGAATGTATGGATGGAAAGTGGAATGTTTGAACAAACTCTGTGAAGTAGTTGTATCTCCTTTACCTGAATGCATTAGAGGGATGGATTTTATGTCTTATTGAGGAACGCTTCCCCTACCTAGTGTTGTAAAACAGAAGGTATGTAATCTTTCCTTCCACCAATATTGATTGGGCATGCTAAATGAGAGCCAATAAGTTTGCCCAAGCCCACACAGGTTGTTAATTTGCTGTACAATAGCCCTGTATGGAGTGCAGACTGGGTTAACGGCAAAAGCCTGTCAGCACCACCCAGCGATAACCGCTGGGATTTTGGACGAGAAAATTTACATTTGAGAGACAAATACTAGCTTGACATTGGACTTTAATTGAACATAAAATAATATATATTAATTGGGCATGAAATAATCTTGGGACCTGAAATACCCACAATGTCTTGGGCGATGTCAGAGAAATGCTTTAATGGGGAAGACAGTACCCAGAAATGTACCATAATAAAGTGGAAATGCATTATGCAAGAACATGCTGCCAAGGGAATGCAAAGAGGTATGCATTGTACTCATGAACAGGCAGCCTCTTTTGCCCTAGGGCTGCCTTTGAAATCACTGGACTTGCTGCTTGGGTGCCCTATGAGCAATTTTATGTTAACCAACCAGCTGCTGCTTTGTTTGTGGATGGCAGTTCCAAAGTGAACAGAGAACATCTGTTTCTACCACTCTGAAGAAAGTGAAAAACGATCAGCTTGGTGGGCTTAATTTTATGCTGTTTACCCCTATGTTTGGGTTTTTACTCATGGACAACAGCTAATGGCCTGTCCATATAGTCAGGCAGAAGAGAAATTAAAAATTGGCCTACTAAAGGATTGCTATGGAAATCACTATGGAAATTTAAAGGGTGCATTAAAGTAAGACATGCTGATGTCTATTAGAAGAACTGCCTTCCAGGATCAGAAAGCAATTGGAACCAGTAAGTGGAAATCTTGATGTGCTTGCTTGAGGTGGACACCTGGGTGCATGAAGTGAGTGGATATTGCAGGGCTATGGCAATGCAGAGATGGGCTGAAACTGGATTGTTTCCTCTTGCACCTTCTGAGTCCCAAATGCCAATAAGCATTGTTCTGTCTGCCAATAAGAGAGACAGAGACAACAGATGATTATGGGGAAGATTCCTGGGGAGGAAGGCCCCACACATAGATGGCAAGTTGTACTGATGCCAGTAGGTCTGGAAAGCTACAAATGGGTCATAACAGGAATAGATACTACCCTGGACTGGGCTTTGCTTAGCCATTGTTAGATACAAATGCTCAGAGTACAATAAAAGGACCAGAACAGAAGATATTGCACTAATTTGGATTGTCAAGTCACATTTATTCAGAGCATGGAACAGAATGATCAGAGAGATATAAGTCATTAACAGAAGAATGGTTTGATAGAGAATTGGAAAAAGCAATAGAAACATTTGGTGACTAAAATGGGGGAAGATAAAAACAAGAAGAGCTAGCTTACCTACCTTCATGAGTGTGTGCTCACATTACTAGATAGATTCCTCCACTTTCTGGTGGATTGGAGAGAAGCAGTGGGGGAAAGATGCTGGTATGACTATATAATTCTCCCCATTGAGGGAGGAAGGTGGCATGAGTATACTTTTTTTCTTTGTTTCCCTACATCACATCAGCTTCATTTTTCCTACCTGATGCAGTGATTCCAGGACCAAGGCTGTGACTGTGGGAGTCAGAAACAGTGATGATTCCTAAACAAGCAACTGTAACTATAACTTTAATCTTTATGTCAGAATTCTTAAGGGCCTGAGTGGGTGGATTGTGACTTCACCTCATCTGGCAAAAGTGGGGTTATTGGGGAATGTAGCTGTATTGCTTGGTGGTTGAGATGACCAGATAGTTCTGTAACCATGAAACCCACCCTATATGAATGGGAATAGACTGAGGGAGAGACACTTGCTGAACTAGTGTTGCTGGCACAGTGACTGAACCTCAGCAATGTTCCCTCCAATGGTGGAAAAAGTTTGGGTATAAACAAGGAGAAGAGGAATGGTGGATAAGGGTAAAGGAATGAATAAATGGGTTGTGTAATGAGGGAACTCCAATATTACATTAAAGCCTTGGGAGACACATGATATTGTCTCCTAACTCATTTATATTGGATGACTGAAAAGGTAAAGCCAAGACCACTACTGCTGTTGGAACCTGACAAGATCAAATAGAAGCCTGCAAACCTCAGTGTCATCACTTGGGAAAACATTTTGGTCATGCAATGCAAGACTCTAGCAATGTGCCAGTATCTTTTGGCTCTTATTTTTCAGGTTACATCTACTACTATTTTGCAGTATGGTAAAAAGGCTGCCATTGTTGGTAAGGTTATAATAATTTATATTGGTGGTCAAATATATTGGAAAATTAAGTTGAAGCCTCTTCAATATTTAATATCAATGGAAAATGACTGGTCTGAGTTAAGTAGAGGATTTAGTTAACTCTGCTAATTTCTATGCTAAATACTTCTGCACAAGTGTATCATAAGATACAAACAATGGTAGATGAAGGGACAAATATATGAAAATGTATGTAATGGCTTTATAGGATGGATGAGTTGTTTCTTTAAATCTATTCCTTCATTTACACTGGCTACTCATATGTTACAGATATGATCATTTAGCTGTAAGAAAGCCTCAGCCAAAACAAGAGAATGG
Organism: Cabassous unicinctus; assembly: GCA_029593785.1. Classification (NCBI taxonomy): domain Eukaryota; kingdom Metazoa; phylum Chordata; class Mammalia; order Cingulata; family Chlamyphoridae; genus Cabassous; species Cabassous unicinctus. Next base: position 16,108 of record JAQZBX010020755.1, on the reverse strand, counting down.
CTTGTGTGGTAAAGATTTTGGCCTTGACCAAAGAGAAGATCAGACTTTGCCTTCTGTTTCTGGGAGGTAATCTATGTCTTACCTGATAAGATTGTCTTTGTTTAGGGTGGAGACTGGTCACAGTGGATCTTAGGGTGGGACTGGCCACCCTAAGTCTTAGGATGGAGAGTAACCATGACCGAAAAACCAACCATGAAATTTAGTTTAAGGTGGAGGATTTGGGTTGAACGTTATCAGCAATCATGACCATGTAATGAAGCCCCAATTAAAACTCTAGACACCAAATCTTACTTAGTGTAAGAGTCCCTGGATGGCAGTATTCCATGTGTATTGTCCCATATTGATTCCCGATGGGTAATGTGTTCCGAGGACAATGGAATCTTTGTGTTTGGACCCCTTCCAGGCTCTGCCCTATGCACCTCTTCCTTTTGCTGATTTTGTTGTGTATCCTTTCCCTGTAATAAACATATTGTGAATATAATAGCTTTCAGTGAGTTTTGTGTGTCCTTCAAGCAAATTATTAAGCCATAAGGTGGTAGTCAGAATTGAGGGCAATTTTGAGGACTGTGCCCTCTAACTTTTGTAGCTGGATCCTAATTCCTTGTAGTTGGTGTCAGAAGTATTGAGCAAACTTGGCAATCTAGAAGACTGTGTACTCAAATTTTACACTTTGGCTAACTCTGGTTATGCACCTACATATTTGAATTGTTTTCTCTTTTCATTCTTCCCTGTGAGATATTTTCTTTTAAGCCAAGTAATCCAATATAATGAACAATACCACAATCATAATTTTAACAACCAGGACATACTCAATTTCAAATTCAAACCAAAGTTACTTGAGCAGAAAGATCTTGACCCCTTAAAAAGGATTGCACATTTTTATGCCCAGCCTGTCAAATACCGGATCAGCAAGCAAATCTTTCCCATTTGTATACATGTGATTTCATGTGAAGAAGAGGGAATGGGTCAGGCAAAGCAAAGAACTGAACTGGAAGAGAAATTAATCAACTTAAACAAATGCAAAGCTTTCAATAAAATAATGTAATTCTTTCATTCTCACATTTACTAGAAAATCTCAACATTAGAAATATGCACTTTCTCAGATCTCTATGATATGTATGTTTCTTTGCTAATTAGAAACAAGAGTCTTAATGAAAATGAAAGTACCTCTATGGTATCTTTAGTTTCATTTTCTGCTATCATGAATATTTCTAGAATGTAGCCTGATTAAATTTAAGAATAATCTTTCTTTCTTGTTCATTCGTTGAATTTTTATATAAAATCATTAAAATAGTTCATTGCTGGAATATGGATGATTTTTTATGGTTGGAACAGAATATGGCAATAATAAAAGGCACTACAACTGTGTAAGAAGTTAACAACCAATTTTCTTGATGCTTCCAATGATAATGTTCATCAGTTCCAAGTTCATTTTCATGGTATAATACTGTTATTAGAATTAACATAAATTTAAAATGATGGGTAATTCATACCTATTAGATAAAAAGTCATCTTCTATTTACAAAATTCTTATTACTGTTGAGTAATTTGCAGGTTTTAAATTAAATTTCTTGATTTGCATTATTTTTAAAACTGTAAATGGCTTTTTAGAATATGTAATTGAGTTGATACTGAGTTTGTAGAAAAGAGTATTTATTAAAATTTTTTATTAACATTTGAACTATGATTTCAGAGACAACAAAGGAAAACACAAGACAAGCACTATATCAGCGATATGCACAGAGTTGCTGGGTATTTTTCCAAGAAGACTCCTAGAGAATCATAAAAGAATGAGGATCAAGTAATAGAACAATTAATGTTCCCAATAGAGCCATATTTTACAGATTACTCCTAATATAATTGGGTAAGAGAAAATACAAAGAAAAACAAGAATTTTAATATTGACCAAAGATAAAGCAAGCCAGCACTTGGCTTTTCAACTACTGAGATGTTTCCAACTCTTATTTAACACAATAATTGCAGAGAAAACAAATAAGCCACTTGACCTGCATAAGAAATTGTATTAACCAATGAAGTACAACAGTTTACTGTGGTCCTCATATTTAGCAAGAGAAGTCTAAGTCTACAACTTGAAGCTGGGATTTTAGGAGGCTAATACTTGAATATTCTTCCTCTTTGGAGTCTATGTCAATATATATTTATGGCTCTTCAGACTCTCCAACTGCCTTTTCACTATTGCTGTTTTTTTCCCTTTCAGGTAGTTGATTCTCAATTTTTGTAATTTTACCTCTTCTCTTTCTATTATCATTCCATCCATGTCCATGATTTCCACCGATCACACTATCACAACTGCTTTCAAATATGTTCTCCATTTGTGAGCTTGTTCCACAACTCCAACTCATATTTATTGGCATTTATTTATTAAAATTGGCTCTTGATGTTTTGATACAACATAGACCAACTGAATTGCCTTGTCATCTTCCCTCTAATCTTTTTCTTTCTTCTTAATTTTCTTCTTCTTCTTTTTCCCTCATTCTGTTTTAAAAACCTCCATCCTTTTTGTCACATATTTGGAAACTTTGTTGAGTTGCTTTTCACCCTCTTTCCTTTCACATTTAATCATTTCCAAGACTATCATTTGTTGTTAGTATAATAATCTCTCATAACACCCCATTTTGTGTATTTCTACTATTATGTGGCTTTCTATGTTACATCTTTAACCATTCTAGCACATATGTACTTGATACCAGCAAGGTATTAAACAGTGATGGAAAATCATATATCACCTTCTTCACTTGTTCCTAACCTACTCCAGCTTTAACTAAGTGGTCATATATTGCCTTAATCTTTTGGCAGACTCTTCTTTATTATCTCACCCCAGCCTTTTGGACATGGAAATTATACTTTGCTGCTCTGGCTCTGAGTCTAAACTCAATGTAGTTGGTGTGTATCTAACTGCTCAACTCATGTCACTGGGTAATGGTTCAAACTCAGCAAATTTGTCATTTGTAGGACCCTGGTGTCTACCGTGTTATGACTCCTAGTACCACTATATAGTTACATTTAAAAGACAGAACTAGGAGGAAATCTAAAACCATGTCTATCAACAGCTGGAGAAGAGGATACCTGCTACCTGATTGTATTTGCCTTCTAGATCTAGCAGTATGTCTTCAATGAGAGCCCCAAATAATGTTTGTTATCATGATTTATATTTCATTCTTCCAACCTGCTCTCTTACCCACTCAACCTCCACCAATATGATTTTAGAAATCTGGAGATAATGGAAAGTCTTTAATAGAGCCCTAAAGGGCCACAATACCTCCTGACCCAGAGCTGATTGTAAAAATAGTTTATTTTGTAAAGGTAATACTAATTGTAGTCTTTTTAGTAAACTCCCTACCATTTATGCCTAATTACCCAACAGTGCAATCATGATTATGCAAATGAGTAAATATCAGGTTAAATTGGCTGTAAATTTTGTTTGAATGCAACATTCAACCTTGTGTCTGCTCAGAATTTACTGTGGGTTGCTCATTTATAATGGCCATATACATCCAATTTAAGTCAATCAAGGAAAGAATTAGAATAGTGGTAAATAACTCAGGAGAGTAGTGACAATCAAACAACACATATACAGGGAAAGGTATTGGAAGGAAAAAAGAATATTCCTTCCCATGACAGAATTGCATAACAATGAATTGCACAAATGCAGGAACTTCTTGGCAAATGTGATTTTAGTTTCACGGATTATACTAGATTGTGATGATCATTAGTCTTTATTCTCTAATCCAGAACTTTTCATGGCACTTAGCACAATAAAGCTTAATTAACCCTGATCATCCTTAGCCTATGAGTTTTTTCAGCCAGATCACCCTTGCATCTGAATATAGTAGCTATCCAATCATTTTCTGTAGAAATGTAGTTCAATAAGTTTTGTTGAGTAAATGAGCGCTATGACAAAATACTTGACCAATTTCACATACTTTTTAAAAAACCTTTTTATACCCATTGTATTTTAAATGGATTTTGCCATTAATTATTTGCCCTATTTAGTATCAGAATCATTTCAATTGTATTAGAAAAAAAAGTTCCAGCATCTAAATAATCAGTTACACTCATAAAATCAGAGAGAAGTCATTCAGGTTCATGATGACTTTGGAGCCACAAAATGGTGATGGTAATGAAGATGAGGACAAACGGATGTTTCATTTATTCATTTCATTTAACATGTACTCAATAAGTCGTGGATTTTTTAACCTTCACAGCAATGAGTGTAAAGTCTTTAAACTAGAAGTATCTGAGTTATTCTAATCAGGGAGGCTGCACATAGTTTACATGATAATCATGCCCAAGCTAATGGTACTCAGCTTCTTTTTATCTTGAACATAGCATACCTCGAGGCAAATTCACCATGAAAAGCCTGGCTTTTGGAGTGTGAGGTTTGTGCAATTGAACAAAGTTCCACTCTTAAGAAAGTACCACACTTGTTTTAATGTTTTATCACCATTTTGAAATTCTTAACAGTTGTTGAACAAAGGACCCTTTACATTTTCGGTTTACACTGGGCCCCACAAATTATGTAGCTGGTCCTGCATAGTATATCAGTAAGTAAGATGGCTTTGGAATCACACTATGCTGTTTGAATCCTGATTCCATTGAATTCTAGTTGAATGACTTTTAAGCCTCGGTTTCTTCATCTGTAAGATAGGGATAATTCCATCTACTTCATCATTTACTGCATGGATTAGATGAAATGTTAGGTATAAAGTAGTATACCTACCCTCAAGGAATACTAAATAAATTATAGCCATTATTTTTATTCTGTAGCAGTGTTTTACAATGTGATTTCAACAGATGTAATTTGAAAAGATGGATTTCATGCTTAAATAAGGTTGGGGATTTTTTTTTAATTTTTTTATTACACAGCACTACTCAGAATTTTATGTCACTTGATGATTTCCAAGAGGAAAGTGAAGTATGCAGTTTGTCCAAAAATTATTTAATTCTGGAGCACATGATTTTTCTTTCACAAAGCATTTCATAAGAAAAGAAATGATTTCCTACAATCGGGGGGTCTTTGCAATTAAATGAGTCTACTGATAGTCTATACACACACAGAAAAGGACTTGATCTTGTGGGCCTACAAGATCCCCTTGTGGGGATAGAGCTACTTGATGCCCCAATTGACTTATAGCTCTAATTCTCATTTCTGTATGAATATGGGAGTTTTATTTTTATTCACTGTTATATGACCAGCACCTTTTAGAAAACCTGGTAAAACAGTTGATGAACTTGCACAATTCACAATTTTTGACACTTTTACCTGCTTTTATGAATGTCTTGGCACCTAGCTCATCTTAGGTGACGTCAGTGTCCCCATAATTTTTCACTTTTCCTTTTTTAGGAGGTACCCGGAATTGGACCCTGGACCTCGTATATGTGAAGCAGGTGTTCAACCACTGAGCTACATCCACTCTGCGATTTCTCACTATTTTGATATCACTTCATCTCAGTTGCCAACTCATGAAGATACAATCAGAAATACACCAAACTTTTCTAATTTCAAAAGGACTTATTCAACCATTGCACTCTTCAGCCACAGCTTCTGATTCTATGTCTTGCTCAGGTTCTCCTGTTAACTTCTTGCCCTTATATGGGACCTTCTGTACATTCAAGCCTCTGATTTTTTTCTTTATTTTTATCAGTCCTGTATCAGTCAGCCAAAGGGGGTGCTGATGCAAAGTATCAGAAATCTGTTGGCTTTTATAAAGGGTAATTTTTGGGGGTAAAAGCTTACAGTTACAATACCCTAAAGAGTCCAACTCAAGGTTGCTTTTCTCACCAAAGTCAGTTGCCAAGTGTTGAAGCAAGATGGTTGCCAATCTCTGTGAGGGTTCAGCCTTCCTCTCTCAGCTACAGGCTGGCTTAGGGTTTGTTTCTTTCTGGACTTCCTCAGCTCAGCTGCTCTGTTATCTTCAGCTGCAAGCTATCAGGCGAATGGCTCATCTCTCTTCCTGGGGCCACAGGATCAAAATTCTCTCTTCTGTGGTGTCTATGGAGCTCTCTTTCTTCTGGTGACTTCTGCTGTGTGTCTTTTTGAGTGAGTGTCCATTTATATAGCCCATCAAGAGGATGGGACTCAACCCTGAGTTATACCCACTGATGTGGTTGAATCAAAGCCCTCGTCTTAATGTAATTTAATCAAAGTCACCTCAGATGAATCGAATACAATCAAAGGGAATCACACCCAGAGGAACAGACCAGTTTACAAACACAATCCTTCTTTTTGGACTTCATAAATAATATCAAACTGCTACAAGTCCTGATTGTTTTATCCCTTCCTCTTTTTATAGTCCATGCATATTTCATCATTTCAACCTTTTTCTTGATACCTGAAACTCTTTTCTTTTTTTGTCTCTTTACCTACCTATTTGGCAGAACCTTAATCCTGTTTGACCTCAAATATCCACTTTTTCTACGTATGCATTTGAACAGTGAATACTTTTGGAGAAGATTAATAGGGAAGAGTAATAGCACCATAAATCATTATAAATTAATGATTACCGTCACAATTGGAATCTCTACATGGCTCAAAAGTCTATGTTCTTTTACTCAATTCAGTCTCCAAAATATGTGAAGATTATTTTGAACCTTTTCAGTCATTCTGAGATTTATCCCACTCCCACTCAAAATCTTTCTAATCCTCAGCAAATGCTTCCTTATTTTCAGAAAAAAAAATAAGAGGAGGAGATATTAAATGGACATGCCTTCAACTTTCATTCTATAAAATTCCATTACCATCTTATCTCTGTCCCCATTCTTACTTCCTCCCCTGAATGTACAGTAAGGGAAATACTCACCTTTCTCCCCTGTAGCCACTTTTACCTTTGCTTCCTCTACCTGACTCATCTTCTCAGAAACCAAAGCTTGTTAATTATGTCTGCTCTTTCCTATACAATCAGTTCTTTCTCTGGGTCTTCTCATTAATTATGTTCAAATAAAACCCATAATAAACTGGCAAGATAAACTTCATCAACTTGGAAAAGAACATATCTCTGACCCCATAAGCCCCTCTTGAAGCACCACTCTATTTCCCTCCCATATTTTATAGCCAGACATCTAGAAAGAATTGCTTTGCACTAATTGTCCCCATTTAGTATTCTCTCACTCCTTCTCTACCCATTTTGAATTCACTTCCATCCATGCTACTCTAGTAAAATAATTCTCATTAGGTCTTCAATGATATTATAACCCTAAAACAGTTGTCATTTTTCAGGCCTCATCTCTATTTCGCAGATGTTTTTGACACAGCTATAACTTTTTCATTGAGGGTCTTTCTTTCTCTTTGTATGCCATAACCTACTATATCCTATGTTTCCTTCTACTTCTTTGTCTGCTATTTGTTAGTCTCCCATGCAGTCTAATTTTTCTCTACCTGGCAATTGAATATTGGAAATTATCAACAATTGTTCCTAAGCCCTAAGTCAGTTATGAATGCTGCAGAAAACAAACCACCTTAAAACTTATTGTCTTAAAACAACAGCAGTTTATTATTCCTCACAATTCCTTTGGTTAACTGGATGGTTCTTTTTCTGGGCTTATTAATTCATCTTTGTTCATCCGATGGTTCAGCTGGACCTATAAGGGAAAAGATGGCCTTAGCTCCATGTACAGAGCTTGTCTGAACCTCTGAAATCTCTCTCTGCATGTCATCTCCCACCATTCAGTAGTTTTGTTCATGCTTCTTTACATAGGATCTGTGTCTAAAGAGGGAAAAAGCAGAAGCTTCAAGAAATCTTGAGGCTTAGACTCTGGAACTCACTCAATGTCATTTCAATCAGATTGAATTGGTCAAGGCAAATTACAAGACCAGTTTGAAGGGTATAGATATCAACTCTAACTCTTGAAGGGGTATTATCAGAATGCCAGAGAGCATGGACTCTCAAAGTCATGATTCATTGGGGTCATTGTCGCCATCTACATCAGAACTCCTCTTTTCTTTCTATATTCTCTCCCTCTGAGCTTGAGACCTATATTATTTATTTGAAAAATATACTTTGAACACTTACTTTTTTCCAGGCACTATTTTAAACTCTGGAGACTAGAAGTGAGCAAGACAAATAGATTCCTGCTTTCTTTGAGCTTATAATCAGAGGGTGTTGACAGGATATAAATAAGTAAAAAAAAAAAAAGTTGTAAAATAATTTCTGAGTATAGTAAGTGCTCAGAGGAAAATAAAATAGGGTTTGGTAATAAGTTACTGTTGAGGGAAGACCCCTTGCTGAGGAACTGTTAAGGTGGACCACTTAGACTTGGCTCTTCTTATTTCTATGTGAAGAGAGTTCCAACAGAGTGCCACCATGGCCTCTCTCTAACCTCTAGTTCACACATCCATCTTACTTGCACCTATCCAGGAAAGTAGGATTGACTTATCTCCACTTGGGAGAAGTTGCTGTACTGTGCAGTTCACATGAAGTATGCATTTTGTTCTCTTCCTGCCTTATGATTTTATAAGACAAGATCACACAGAGACTTCTGTGGTTGCCCAATCTGTTTGAGTGGGTTAGTTCAATTCTAGAATGCAATATTAATAAACCAACATGTCTTCAGGATTAAATCACATTTCTCAAGTAGCTTTAATAGTAATAAAAGTAATTTTTAATCTCCATCTGTCTGACTGTCAGTTGATTCAGAATTTGAGCATAGAAGAGATGATTGTTATTTACTGATATTCTAAAATCTCAATAGATATTTTAGTTAATATCTTCATATATGAAGAGAGTCAGACAAGCAAAGATGTGCAAGTGAATTTCCAATATGTATGTGTCAAATGCCCACAATCTCAAAAATATGATACATGATAGCCACATGTACCTCAAAAAGTATGATCTTCTTTCCATGTTTCCTGGGAAATGAATATTATTGATAGAGTAGTATAGGGAAGATATTAGAACTTATTTTTGACATCTTGTTCTTCTCCATGTCTTATATTTTATATTCTAAAATCTTATATTGAATGATCTCTTTGATTTCTACTGTAACCACTAAAGACAACTATGCTATTTATCTTCTGACCAATTTATTTTTTGAATGAATTTTTCTGCCCATCCAATTTATACCTAATTTATGGTAGCTGAAGTAATTGTCACCACTAACTGTCCCTTCTTATATATTTTCTTAAAATTTTTCTATTGTTTTATGAGGAACATCCAAATCCATAATATAGATTAGGTGGCAGAGATGTCTATCTGTCCACCAAAATTCATGCTTTCCCTTCCACAATGTAGACTTGTGAAAGCAACTGCCTAGCTAGGGATTGCATTTCCTAATTTTTATTAGTTCTTACTAAAAGAATATTAGTGAAAGTAATAAGTATCCTTTTAGGCAAAAATTTAAGAAACCATTATACTTTGACAATTTTTTCCTCTTCCCTTCTGCTTGGATGCAGACTGGAGATAATAGTCACAAGATGGTAGCAGTTTGTGTCCTGAATTATCCCATGGCAAAAGACTAGGAATAGATATTTTAAATGGTCAGATAAATGAGAAATAAGTTTCATTTTGTTAAGCCACTGGCAGTTTTAGATTTTCTCATTACAACAGTTGGTATTATTCTAGCTTATACTGCCAGCATGACCTACAGAGGTCTAGCCCATACTTATCTCTCTCCCTTGATTTACTCTACTCTCTTTATTTGCCTTCACTTACTTCCTTGAACGCTTTATTCTATCACAGGACCTTGGTATAAGATATGCCTTCTGCCTGGAATGCTGCCTAATGTGTTTATGAAGCTTACCTCTAGGCATCAGTAGGATATTGCCATGGTCTGCCCAGATCCCTTGGGATCCCTCTTACCATTTCTGTTTATTCCCCAACTCACTTCTGTGTGCCTTTGCATGTAAGAACCCAAATTTGAAATTCTCTTTGGAGGTCTCCCCTCAGGTTCCTACTACTTGCTGCTTTGCACAAAATCACAATCTATTTGGCTCTACCTCTTCCCTTCTGCTGGTTTCCTCACTCTTGGGAGTACTTTCTTAATAAATAATTTGCACAAAAATAATCAGTCTGTCTTGGGTGAACCTGATCTAAAGAAGTATCTCTGAGATACAGAGATCTCAGCTCATTTGAGATCTCAGCTCAAATGTAACCTTCTCAAGACAGCCTTTCCTAAGATTGCAGAAAATTTCATGTTCCACTACAACATGTTTTTATGACATTAAGAATTTGACTATAAGGCATCGCTCATTTTTGCTTAGTGCCTGGCATGTAGTATACTCTTGGCAAATACTGAATGAATAAATGGAGCAAAGAATGAAGGAGGAAAGGGAAAAAAGAGAAGGAAAGAGCTCCCATTAGCATGCCTCTATGGAACATGAGTGTATTCATATGTCATGGGGTGTTGTCTCGGTGGGTGGAGACCCACACAATAACCAAAGGAATATTGAATTCCCTGTCTGGCAAGTTCTGCTATATTCTTTCACAGAGTGGCAAGAATCTCTGGAGTACATGGGCAATGCCAAGTGAAGGAAGACAGACAAATACACCAGGACCTTGATATTGATGCTTGTACTTATGAACCTTGTTCATGTGAAATTGAAGCATAGTGTAGTAATACATATTGCCTAAGAGCTACCTCTTGAAAGCCTCCTTGTTGCTCAAATGTGGCCTCTCTCTAAGCCAAACAGTATATAAATGCACAACCTTCTCCCTGGCATGGGAAATGACTCCCAAGGATAAGCATCCCTGGCACCAAGGGATTATTACCAGGTGACAACTAGCATTTGAAAAAGACCTATACCAAAAGGGAGAAATATTAAATACAAATGAGTTTTATGGCTAAGAAGTTTCAAAGTGAGTCGGAGGTCATTCCAGAGGTTACGCTTATGCATATCTCAGAAGGATCTCACTGACTGCCACAGAAAACACTGCCTCAAGCAGGAGTGCTCCTGAGGACTCTAGAGATATCTAGACACTATAGGCAGGGCAAACAACCCCAGGAAATCAGCACTCCATCAGTGGGCTTTACCTTGGAATTTTATGAAAACCTATCTCCTTAACATATGAGAGTTAGACTCATTTATAATTTTCCTACACGTGGTTCTTCTATCCCTTTTATTTAATCTACAATTAGCACTATATCCATATGTTCTATAGACTTAAATCTTCCAGCTGTTCATATGCCAGTTGAGCCCTGAATCTCAGCAGAGTTGCAGCCAACACCTACTCTCCAGTTCATCAGACTCACCTGAACAACTAACATAAGGATGGTAATGGACAACACCCATCCCAAAAAGCAGAGTGTCTACAATTGCAAGCAATGCAGTTCTATCCATCTATCCCATGGGATCTAAGGCCCCATCAATTGGAAGCAAAGTGGGCATCACCATCCAAAGGCCTCAATATTGAGGGATGAACAAACATAAAGGGGGAATGTAACTATGGACTAAAGTAGATATTATTATTCTAGTAATAGAAGAACGTGTAACATTGATATAAAGACAGTGGTCACCAGAGTTTCTGAGGGGAGGGAGAGGGAAGAATAGGTATATTCTTATGTTATTTTGGGTAAATAAGCTAAGCACAAAAAGACAAATATTGTATGATCTCACTGAATTAGATAATAAGAATATACAAACTTGTAGAGTTAGAATCTACAATACAGGTCACCAGGAGATGGGTTGGGGGTAGGGAATGGGGAATTATTGCTTAATTTGTATAGAATTTCTATTTGGGTTGATTGTAAAGTTTGGAAAAGGATGGTGGTGATGGCAGCGCAGAAATGTGAGTGTAATTAACAGCACTGAATTATATATGTGAATGTGTTTGAAGGGGGAAATTTTAGGTTGTATATATGATGCTAGAATATAAATGAAAGATAAAACCTAGGACAGGAAATCACAGTGAACCCTATCTTAAATGACCAACTATAGTTAATAGTACAATTATAAAAATGTACTCTCAAGAATTATAACAAATATACCACAACACAAGCTGTTAATAATAGGGTACTATATTAATATATCCTAATGTAAAGTACGGACTATAGTTAATAGACAGTTAAGCATTCTTCCATCAATTGTGAGAAAGATTCCACAATAATGCATATTTTTAATATTAGGGGGGTGGAGTATATTTGAACACTCTATTTTTCACATGATTTTTTAAATAAACCTACAAATTCTCTAAATAAAAAAAATTAAATAAAAATATCACATATATATTCTCTATATTTTTACTGTTTTATTATATATAACAAATATTTTCATATTTTCCATTTAGTCTGTTTTGTACATTTTATTGTTATTTTGTTGTATGTTTGATTTCAAATTTAAAGAAATATTTATGCTCTTTCCTGCAGTCTACCCCCCAGTTCCATGGAGAGTCCAACCAAACCCCCCACCCTGCTCACCCTCACATTCCAACACCGTCGACCCCACTAGCATCCCTGTATCACCATCACCCCCATCCACTGGAAAGAATCTCTTGAGTACATAGGCAGTGCCTAATAAAAGAAAGCAGACCAGTAGGTTAAGCCCTTAATATTAATGCATGTCACTATGAACCTTATTCTTCAAAATTGGAAACTTAGTGGTTGCCATAGGTTCTGAGGGGAGGAAGAGGAAAGAATGGGTGGAACTTAGGGCATTTTGGGGCCATTGGAATTATTCTGCATGATATTATAGTGATGGGTACAAACCATGATACATTTTGTCAAGACCTATAAAATTGTGTAGTGCAAAGTGTAAACCATAATGTAAACTATAGAGCATGGTTAATAACAATGCTACAATATGTGTTCATCAATTGTGACAAATGTACCACACTAATGAAAAAGTTATTAATGGGGGAAAGTGTGGGAGGGTGAGTGGGTGGGATATATGGGAATCCCCTATATTTTTGATGTAACATTTATGTAAGCTAAAGCTTCTTTAAAAATAAAGAAAAAAAAGAACTCCCATTAGTGATGTTATAAAAGAGAATCTGACAATATCAGAAAAAGAACTTCACTAGTGTGAAGATATATATATTTTTTAATCTTTCTTGTTGAGGAATCAAATTGCATTTCCATCAACTCTACAATTTATTGAAAATTATTTTGGGGCATTTTTTTTTTCTCATATAAAACATTTTATTAACTATTAACACACCATTGAGTTTTCTTTCTCACCAGGTCAAATTCTTTTAGGCGGGCATCAACATGCACTCTAAATCATTTCTCTATATCAATTCTTTATTAAACTGGTAGCTATTTGTTGAACTGTATTCTGCACTAAATACCTTGTTAGCTATTGGAAATAAAGGAGTGCAGTAGACATGCATAGTCCTTAGATTTAAGGGTCCTTAAATACGGTGTAGCTACCGTATTTATATGAATGCTTGATTATAATTGTACTAAGTTTGTGACTATGTATCTTGTAAATATTAGGACTCCGCAAAGGTACGTGTTTGCCTGGTTCTTACTGGGGAGATATGAAGGCTTTCTGACTCTATTTTGCTATTCTTGAGCTCCTAGTTCTTTTCTGTGCATCCTCTAAGAATTGCTTATTATAACCAGAAATGTTTCTGGGTCAGTTTAGACTTTCCCAATCCTCTGTAGCAGATACTGGACTAAGAAGGAGGGATGATGGGGGATTAAAAAGAGATTTATGTTTGTGCACAGGGCTCTTTAGGGAACAGTTGGGACTCTTAATAGAAGGGAAAGTTGAAATGTTTTGGAGGCATGCACTCACCTTAGACCTGGGAGAGCCACCTGAGAATGCAAAGGCAGTGGGAGACCAGAACAGGTTGATTAGACTTTGCAAAGCTGGAGCATGAGGGTTGGGCTCTCCAGGACCTTGAATAATTTGGAAGAGATAGGGCAGCCTGACTGAGCAGGCAGAAATGCTGTGCTGGAGAGCAGAGTTTGCCTGAGGTGGTGTGAAGCAGCTGAGCAAAGGAATATGCTGTGACTGGAGACTGCAATATGGGCAATCCACCTCTGAATAATCAATTTTTGGCTGATGACTGTATATGCCTCTGGGTGTTTTTTAAATACTCATTCTTACCAGGATAGGGTTTGGCAATAATTAGTTGCTCTATAACCTGCTGCATCTTTCAAAATTGATTTTTATTAAACAGAATTACCCTTTGCTTTAAAGCTGGTAATTCAGGCTTACGTGTTACTTATTCGTAATTTTTCCAGATCTTTCCTTTTTCACCTAGGCAACTCGTTAGATTGCAGTCATTTATAATAATAATGATCTCCATGTAAAGCTACAAACATTCTTGTTAGATATTACAATGTCAACAGCTGCCAATTCTTAGGTGAAATAATTTGATTTATGAGAATTACTATTCCTTGAGGGTTTGCATCTATTTCTTGGGTTTAGAGAGTACTATGGCCAAAGTTATTCAAGAAGCATTTGCAAAAGTTTCTCTTTGCATTCTTTATGAGTTACTCAAAGTACCCAAATAGGAAAAAGTATTTGTATGTGTCCAATATTGTGGGATGTAAAAAAAGATGTTTTTCGTTTCCTGGGTTTTTTTTTTTTTGGAACTGCATATAACTCATGTCACAATCCGTGCAGGTAAGAGTGAAGAAATATAATTCTATTTTTAATTTTTGAGAAAAAATAACTCATACTGAGACAGTTTCTACACAGAGTACACAGAGCATGGAAAAGCATTCTGAACTGCTCTAAAGCATTCTAATGATTTGAGGGGCTATAGGACCATTTCAGTTGGTCCAGACTTATAGGTTACTCCTCATTTAACTGCATGAGTTACAACTTAATATAAAACTACCAGCAGTGCAATAACTTTCTGGAAAATATGTAGGAACAATAGATCTTTGTTTAAAGTGTCAAATGTAGAAATATATATTCCATCTATCTCGGACAATGCTATCTTAATTTGTAGAAACAGCTAAGAAGAAACTGATGGTGGGTGCATCAGTTTCTGAATTTCTGGAAAATAACTGGAGAAACCCCAAGTAAAGATCCAAGGAACAGGAGAGAGAATCCTGAGAGAGGGCAAAGGGTGGGGGGCAGGAATCTATATGCTAGAACACATCTTTGCACCTCTTATGGTCTCTCTCCTCTTGTGATCATCTTTTTACAGCAAATGTCTTATTACTATATTTAGTGAATGACAAAACTTTAACTGGAAACCTGAACTTATGTTGTATCATTTAATGAACTTTTTAAACAGATAAATTCATGAATGATGCCTGAAGACATGCCTGAAGGACATTATTCAGAAAAAGAAATATTGGAGATATAAGAAGAGATAAAGAGATACCAGAACAAGAGGGATTTGTCTGCAGGTCAGGGTTTTTGTTTGTTTGTTTGTTTTGTTTTTTAATATAAAATATTTAATTTTTCCTAAAAGCTACTTAGATTACATAAAATGTTACATAAAAAAATGTAAGGGATTCCCATGTGCCCCACTCCCCACACCTCCCACTTCTCCCCACATTAACAACTTCTTTCATTAGTGTGGTACATTCATTGCAATTGATGAACACGTTTTGGAGCATTGCTACTAATGATGGATTATAGTTTACATTGTAGTTTACACTCTCTCCCACTCAATTCTGTAGGTTATGGCAGGATATATAATGGCCTGTATCTGTCATTGCATATTCATTCAGGTCAATTCCAAGCCATGAAAATGCCCCCATATTACACCTCTTTCCCCCTCTCCCTGCCTTCAGCACTTCCAGTGGCCACTGTCTCCACATTAATGATATAATTTCTTCCATTGCTAGAATCACAATAAGTCTATAGTAGAATAGCAGTAAGTCCACTGTAGTCCATATTTTATTCCCCAATCCTGAGGATTCTGGGATGGTGATGACCACTCCACCTCTAATTGAGAGGGGGCTTCAATACCATATGGCTGATAGATGGGACTCTCTTGCTTGCAGTTGTAGACTCTCTTGGTTCCTTGGTTTGGTGGTTGTCCATCCTCACCTCCTTGTTAGTTGTCCTGGGTGAGTCCAATGAACTGGAGAGTAGGTGTTGCAACTCCGCTGAGGCTAAGGGCCCAGCTGGCACATGAACAGCTGCAGGGCAGTTTTGAGAAAGACAAATTCAGAAGCAAAATACACTAGGCTTTGAAACTGACACATTTTCTAGAGTCATGGTTCCAAGAGGTAGTGATTCCAG